>JAHBCN010007736.1:0-42062 GCA_019359885.1 Listronotus oregonensis | reverse complement strand
ATATTATGCGCTACAACGAAAGATCTTTTTTTCTGATTTCAAATATATATACATTAATGATGTTTAGAACCTTTTTGAGATATTTTAGGTTAAATTATTAAAAAATTTAAAAAAAAAAGTTTCATATTAGTATCAAAAAGCCATGGAAACAATAGAATTTTTATGTTGCTGAATTTGGTGAGGGTTTTTTGGACCCATAATGTTTATTTTTATGATTAAACATTTCTGCTAAAGTGAAGGAAGACTTGTCGGTGAATAGAATTTTATTTAAAACTTTGGATCCTGCTCCATAAACTTATATGCCAATCATTCTTAGATCGGTTCTGATGTTTTGTTCGGAAGGTTCTGAACGGACATAAATTTATAAGAATAAAATCTGTGAAATTTTAAGGTTAAATAAATTTTATAATCTGTATAATTAATTCAGACCCCGATCCGAGATTGTATTTCAGGTTTTCTTAAATTATTAAAAGTAGTTAGTGCAAGTCCAATAAAAAAGTATAATAATTATCCTGAAAAAACGAGGATATCCAAAACCTTGTTTTCCTGTCGTGCTGCAGTCCTTTTCTTCATTTTAAAATTTTTTTTTTCAATAAACTTTCTTACTATGTATTTAATAGTATCTATAGATGATACCCGTTGTTAAGTATATAATAAGTAATTTCCCTTTGCACTATCGTCACATTTTTTGTTACCAAAAAAAGACGCATAATAGATTTTTTTTGTTCTTCTGAATAGCCCATGACAAAAAAGAAAACAAGCTTTTTTTAATAGTTAAATAAAATTTTCCTTTTTACAATATCAATACGTCAAATTTATTAAAACAATTTTATTGTTTTCATAGCTTTCTCGATACAAATATGATTTTTTTTTTCAATTTATTTATATTTTAGGCTTAAATATCTCAAAAATGGTTCATCCAAATATCATCAATGTATATATATTTGAAATCGAAAAAAAGATCTTTAATTGTAGCCATAATATACAGGGTGTTCTTTTTTTTAAAAATTGAAGTTGCCTATATTTTTTTTTTTTTTTGTTGCGATATTTTTTTACTGATAATTTCAAAAGATAATATGGAAAAAATCCTACAATTTTATATAAAACATTTTTTTTTGTCTTTAAAAATAAAGGCTAAACCACGTAAATATAATCAAAGACCCTGACATACTGGTTCCCATGCGGACAAATGGGTTCCTAAAAAAAAAAAAAAATACTATTTAAATACTAAAAAAAGGGTAATAACGAATTTGTAACAAATCGTTTTGCAATAAAGCATTGCACAAAAACTTAACAATAACTAAAACAATTTTTTTTATCTTTTAATTTCATAATACAAGCGTGTATAAATTTTTTACATAATTTAGTTAGTAATAAAGTTTATTACATAATTCTACATATAACATTTGTCGAATTGTATTGCGGGCAAAGTTTAAATATTCATAATTTAAATTATTGTTTCATTTTAAATTTATATTATATGTTAAAAAACGGTTATTGATTAGTCAAAAATTATTGATATATTTTTTTAAGGTGTTTAATATATTTTTCGGTTAAACTGCAATACATAATAGAAAAAGCCTAATCTGTTTTTGGTTGCATATACAAGGTGGCAGGCATGTTTTTGCTGGGAGCCCTTCGTAGAGATGTATTATAATGATGAGAATAGAGATTTTTTAATTAAATTTTCTACAAAGTATTATTAGTTTAAAATCGTAAAATGCATTATGTTTTTTGCAAAAAGCAATAAGCAAACAATAGTGGCACAAAGAGCGTTGTCTTTGCCTGTTTTTTTAAAAAGTTTTTTTTGAAGTTTTTAAGAAGTTTTATTTACAGCCAGAAAAAACATTATACCATATTAGAAGATTACGTTAAATTTCATTATGTTCAGTGTTTGATGCTTCATCAAAGCATCTGGCCGAATTAGGAGATCCTTACAAAAATTTTAGGGGTAAAAAAATCTGTTGCAATTTATAACTTACCCTATCTTATAAAAAATTTAGTTACGAATCTTATACCTCTCAAAAAAATTTTCTCTTACCAACACTTACAAAGTTATTGGTTTTATAAAAAATTCAAAATTTTTTTTTTACATTTTTAATGTTTAAAAAATGTTCTGCACCTTTCTAAAAGGGAGTTTATTTTGACTCTTGTTTTTTTACAGATAATGCTTGGTCTCTAAGTTTAAAATTAACTTTGGCCTTTGGGGGGTCTTCCCCCCTTGGCCCCCCTAAATAACATGTTTTAATAATTAAACACTTTGGCACTATAATATGACTTTTAGAATCAAGAAAATTATGTAGGTACTAGTTATGGTATCTGCATTAAGATATAGGATTTATACCATATAACTTTAAAAAGAACGTGCCGTGGGTGTCTTAAAAAAAAGTAGGAAGTAGTTTATGAACTTAAGTTTTAAAGATTAAAAAATGGGGGAAAAAAATTTCGCATCGTTGACAATCTAGGAATAAAGGAATAAAAAAAAGGAAGTTCTCTTTAGATAAACAAAAAAAAGGGATGCATACGAGTAGAATTAAGTGTTACACTTTTAAAAGCGGCTAAAAGAGAAATCATATTGGCTAATTTCTCTGTGCAAAAGCCGTGGAAATACCTATAAGAGAGCGACATTTTCCCCTATAGCTATTTAAAAGGGAAAAAGAGAAGAAATTTTTTCTGCTCAGAGTTGTGGGAAATTTTATTTCTTAGAATAAAAACAATATTTCAAAGGGGGGTTTTTTGGAAAATATAAAGATTGAAAGGGAAAAATACTTGCTGGGTCAAAGGCCATATCTAAGCATTTTTGAAGTTGCTGTGGCTATAGATATGTGTGCCAATTAAAGTTTTTCCCTAAAGTAAACACTACAAGGCTAAACAACTCTTTGTTTTGAAGAAACTGGTCGCTCAATAATAAAAGATGAGTA
This sequence comes from Listronotus oregonensis, assembly GCA_019359885.1. Lineage (NCBI taxonomy): Eukaryota > Metazoa > Arthropoda > Insecta > Coleoptera > Curculionidae > Listronotus > Listronotus oregonensis. The sequence goes on along the minus strand of JAHBCN010007736.1, from coordinate 39,141 downwards.
ATGGACGATTTTTTGCGACAGCAAACATGGTTGTGTTTTTGAGGCAATAAACTAGACAAGATTTACGGAGCCTCAAGCCAATTTAAATTTAAGTTTCTATGAAAGAGATACCTGCAAAAACTCTGCTTGTTTTTCAATTTAGGCCTGGGGGGCTATCGTAAAAAAAAAACCCTTAATGAGATTGATTGTAAAAAAAAAAAAAAGAGCCGGTGTCCGTACTGATTCCTGGGACACCGAAACTTAAACAAAGGGAAAACTAAAAAAGTGATCATCATCTATATTAACTGATATTTTACGATTGCAATGAAACTGGAGAGACTGGAAAAATTTAAAAGGTTTTGGGAAAATCACAGAAAGAAACGATTTCTAAAAATTTATTTTCAATACTGTTTACTATGAATCCCATTTCTGATTTGGGGATTTTTTGAAGTCCTAAATAGGTTTTTATTAACCATAAGCAAGTTAACTGCTAAACTAAAAAAAATTTACTAAGTTATTAATACCAAGTAACGGAACCAAAAAAAATTCTTGTCATACTCGTACATATCCCACTTGGATCATTTTAATTAAAATTTTTTTTGGAGTACTAGCGGTTGTTACTGTTTTTTTTTGAATAAAAATAATATTAACCCTTTAATTAACCAAGGGCCCCCTTCCCCTTAAAAATTTTTTTTTTTACTGCTTTCACTATTGAGGGGTTTTTTAAAAATATTATTTTATTTTTTAGGATGTAATCTTGAAAAATTACTCTATTTTTTCCAAGAGTTTCAAACTTTTCTTGGTATAACTGGAGGGAAAAGCAACTCCAGGTCATTTCCCCCATCAAGTAGGATTATTTCTCAATAAAAATTTTTATAGGGTTTCTGTGGAGGATCCCTTATCTCTACTCGTTCTGTGTTGACAGCTGCGAGTTGTCCCCCGGGAAAAATTATATCTACTATAGTATTGAAAAAGTAAAAAAAACGGGCAGCATAAACAACGGGGACCATTTTACTCTTTGGGGATTTAAAATGTTCTAAAAAAGTTATTTTAAAATTTAAATTTAAAAAAAAATTTTTATGGTTATTAAAAAACTGCGTAAAAAGAGAAAACAGTATTTTAAAAATTTTTTAAAAAATGTACAGAAAGAATAAAATTTAAAAAAATTTAAAAAAAATTTAATTTTTTTTACACTTATTAAAAAAAAAAGGGGCTTAAAATAAAAAAAATTTTTTTTTTTTAAATTTTGGGTTTTTTTTTATTTTTTTTAAAAAATATTTTTGGTTTTCCCCAAAAAAGACAGCTTAGTTTTTTTCCCCGGTTAAAAACCCCGTGCCATTCATGGTCAATTGACCCCAATATTCTTCCATTCGAAAAAAACTGACAACACCCTTTAAAAATCAAAAAACCTATTAACGTTTTGGTAACTAAAGAAAAAATTTAAAAAATATGTAAAAATTAAAAATATTTTAAATTAAAAAGTTTTTTAAGTTTGCTGTACAAAAACAAAAAATTTAAAATTTAAAAAAAAAAAAAAAAAAAAAAAATTGGAAAAAATTTTTTTAAAAAAATTTTTTAGGGGTGAAACTTTTCCCAAAAAAAAACATTAAAAAAAAAAATAAAAAACCCTTTTTTTTAATTAAAAAGGGGGTTTTTTTTAAAAAAAAAATTTTTAAAAAAAGGGTTTTTAAAAAAATTTTTTTAAAAATTTTTTTTTTTTTTAATTAAAAAAAAAAATTTTTAAATTTTTTTTTTTTTAATTTTAAAAATTTTTTTTTAAAAAAAAAAAATTTTTTTTTTTTTTTTTTTTTTTTAAAAAAATTTTTTTAAAAATTTTTTTTTTTTAAATTATTTTTTAAAAAACCCAACCCCTTTTTAAAAAAAAATTTTTAAAAAAAAATTTTCCCTTTTTCCCAAAAAAAAAAATTTTCCCCGGGGGCCCCCCCTTTTTAAAATTTTTGGGGGGGTTCCCAAAAATTTTCCCGGGGGTTTTTTCCCCCCCCCCCCAAAAAAAAGGGGGGGTAAAAAAAAAAATTTTTTTTTTTTTTTTGGGGGTTTTTAAATTTTTTAAAATGTTTCCCCCCCCCAAAAAGGGGCCCCCCCAATTTCTTTTTTTTTGGGGGTTCCCTTTAAAAAAAATTTTGGAAAAAAAAAATTTTTTGGGAAAAAAAAAAGGGTTTTTAAAAAAAAATTTTTTTTTTTTAAAAAAAAAAAAAAGGGGGAAAAAAAGGGGGGGCCTTTCCCAAAGGGGGGGGGGTTTTCCCCGGGGGTTTTTTTCCCAAAAAAGGGGGGGGGAAAAAATTTTTTAAAAAAAAAAATTTTTTTTTAAAAAAAAAATTTTTTTTTCCGGTTTTTTTTTTCAAAAAAAAAGGGCCCAAAAAATTTTTTTTTAAAAATTTTTAAAAACCCCCCAAAAGGAAAGGGGAAAAAAAAAATTTGGGGTTTTTTTTTTTTAAAAAAGGGAAAAAAAAAACCCCTTTTTTTGGTTTAAAAAAAAAAAAAAATTTTTTTTTTTTTGGGGAAGGGGGCCCAAAAAAAAATTTTTTTTAAAAAAAAAACCCCAAAAAAATTTTGGGGGGGTTTTTTTTTTTTAAAAAATTTTTAAACAAAAAATTTAAATTTGGAAAAACCCCTTTTTTAAAAAAAAATTTGGGAAAATTTCCAAAAAATTGAAATTTTTTGCCCCCGAAAAAAAAAAAAAAATTTTAATTTTTTTAAAAAATTTTTTTTTTAAAAATTTTTTTTTCCCCAAAAAAAAAAAAATTTTTTTTTAAAAATTTTTTTAAATTTTTTTTTAAAAATTTTTAAAAAAAAAAAAATCCCAAAATTAAAAATTTGGGAATTTTTTAAAAAAAAAAAATTTTAAAAATTTTTTTAAAAAAAATTTTTTAAAAATTTTTAAAAAATTTTTTTTTGGGGGGCAAAAAAATTTTTTTCCCCCCCCCAAAAAAAAAAAAAATTTTTTGTTTTTTTCCTTTTTAAAAAAAAAGGGGTTTTTTTTTAAAAAATTTAAAAAAATTTAAAATCAAACCCAAAAAAATTTTTTTGGGGGGGAAGTAAAAATTTAATTTTTAAAAAAAAAAAAAAAAGTTTTTTAAAAAAACCCCCTTTCCCTTTTGGCCCCTTTTTTAAAAAAAAAAAAATTTTTTTTTTTTTTTTAAAAAAAAAAAATTTTTTTTTTAAAAAATTTTTTCCCTTTGGGGGGGAAAAAGGGGTTTTAAAAAATTTTTTTAAAGGGGAAAATTTCCCCTTTTTTTTAAAAAACCCCCTTTTTTTAAAATTTTTAAACCAAAAATTTTAAAAAATTTTTTTAAAAAAAAATTTTTTTTTAAAAATTTTTTAAAAAAAAAAAAAAAATTTTTTTCCCCCAAAAAAATTTTTTTTTTTTTTAAAAAATTTTCCAAAAAGGGGGAAAATTTTTTTAAAAAAAAAAAAAAATTTTTTTTTTTTTTTTAAAAAAATTTTTAAAAAAATTTTTTTTTTTTTAAATTTTTTTTTTAAAAAAAAAAAAAAAAATTTTTTTTCCCCCCCCCAAGGGGGAAAAAAAAAAAAATTTTAAAAAAAAATTTTTAAAAAAAAAAAAAATTTTTTTTTTTCCCCCCCTTTTTAAAAAAAAAATTTTTCCAAAATTTTAAAAAAAATTTTAAATTTTTTGGTTTTTTTAAAAAAAAACAAAAAAAAGAATTAAAATTTTTTTAAAAATTTTTTTTTTTTGGGTTTTTTAAAAAAAATTTTTTCCAAAAAACTATTCTTTTTTTTAAAAAAAAAACCTTTCCCAAAAAAAACTTTTAAAAAAGGGTTTTTTGGGGATTTTTTTAAAAAAATTTTTGGTTTTTAAAAAATTTTTTTAAATTTTTTTTTTTAAAATTTTAAAATTTTAAAATTTAAAAAATTTAAAAAAAAAGAAAAAGGGGAAAAAAAAAATTGGGGGTTTTAAAAAAAAGGGAAAAAAAATTTTAAAATTTTTTTAAAAAAAAAATTTTTAAAAAAAAAATTTTTAATTTTTAAGGGGGGGGCTTAAAAACCTTTAAAAAAAAAAAAAAATTTTTTTTTTTTTTAAAAAAACCCCTTTTTTTTTCCCCCCTTTTTTTGGGGGGGGGAAAACCTTAAAAAAGGGGGTTGGGTAGATTTTTCAATTTTCCAATAAATTTGATTTTTAAAGTTGTGTTATCATCCTAGTTCTAGCTACCCTATCTTAGTTCAATTTAATTTCAGAAAAAAAAGTTATAGAATCATTTTTATGTAGAATTTTACTTGCTACAACTTTTATTGAAAACTTTTTTCTAGGACTTACCGTTTCCTTAAAATTTCAAAAAAAAACACTTTTTAATTTTTTTTTCACCCCTTCCCGGGAGTGAATTTAAAAAAAAAATACAGTTCGTTTTAAGACTCTTCAAAGTAACTTATATCGAAAATTCAAGTTTTAACCTCAAATTCGTATTTTACGACCTACTTTCTTGGACTAATAGTAAATCCTTACCGAATTTTGCTAACAAATTAACTTTTAACGCATTTTTAGGTTTCTTTTGCCTTAAAAACGGTGATCGAGTTATGACCAAAGAATTAATAATTTTTTTTTTAATTTTAAATGGTTTTTTTTGTGATTACAAACTGTGATTAATGGTGGCACAACAATACTATTAACACATCCTTATTTACTTAAGTAACCACATTCCTAATAAAAAATCTTTATAATTTAGCATGCGTTTTATGTTGTTTTATTTTGTAAAATCACAACCGTCATGTTTTATTTAGTTAAGTGTGTTTTGAATATGCTTATTTTTATATTGTTTAATATTTATTATTCTTAAAACTATAATAGTTCAGGGCAAATGAAAAATAAATCAAAATTTTTTAAGGCCAGTAAATATCGAGATTAAGGTTACTGCATTGTGTTCAGAAAGCTCCAAGGAAAAAAATTCTATATGGTGTGGTTATGTCATTTTTCGAAAAATGGATTCTGGTGCAATAAAAGCATTTTGTAATTGCATAATGGTCTGGAAACTATAAAAAATCGCTCGAAAATCGTTACTCCAGGGTTTTCGGAGATGTAGAATTCAACTCTGGCATTAGAATTACCTAGGGGCGCGCGAGGGTTTCTGGGGGGGGTGTTGGGAGGAAATAGAGCTTTTTCCTGGGGGGGGGGGGCCCAGGGGGGGAAGGGGGGGGGGGGGGGATTCGCGTCAAAAAATAGCCAAAAACGTTACTTGGGGGGTTTTTTTAAGATGCCGTTAATTCTGACATTAGAATTCCCCGGGGGGCCCTGGGGGTTGGCTCATTTTCCCCCCCGGCATTCTCAAGCCATCCTCGGGGGCCCCCGGGTAATTCTAATGCCATATTGATTCTGCATCCCAAAAAACCGCCGAGTAACGATTTTCGACGATTTTTCCGATTTTCCCCAGAAAAATGGCTTAACCAGATCATATAGACTTTTTTCCTGAGAGGTTTCTGAACACAATGTAGAAAACCGCATCTCGATATTTGCTGGCCTTAAAAATGTCTTTATTTTGGTCGTGTATCTTTATGCTGTTGAGGTTACCTATATTAAATGTCATTTTTTTAATTTTAAAAAGGCATATTTATACATTTTTATATTAAGATTAAAAATGATGTATTTTGCGTTAACTAAAAATAAAGTTTTCTTAAAAATATGCCTAAGAAAAAGTTTTTTTAATAACTTTTGAATTTTTTACAGAGCTCTATCTATCAAGTTAGTTTTTGGAGCTCAGAACATATCCGATAAAACTGAACTTTCCCAGCAACGTCAGACATCAACTGATTATGTAATTCATCCAAATTGGGACATTTATTCTATTACAAATGACTTGGCAATAATAAAACTCTCTCATTCCGTAAAACTGAACCAATTTGTACAAATTGTAGAGCTTGCTAATGGCAGCAATACCTACGCAGGAGTCGAAGGTACCAATTGGTTACTAATTTCCAGTAAATAAAGTAACTAACGTCAGCTAACCAAGACTGCATAGGGTCCTATTTGTAGCTTTTTTCGTATTAAAAGAACAGCAATAGTGATCTTGTTTAAATTTTCCCGTAAAATCTAAAAGAATACTTAAAAAATAGTTTCTCTTACGAAAAAAAGAAAATATAACATAAAATTATTTTTTTTTCATGACACACTTTATTTATTGCTTTATTTTAAAGGCCTTTTATATCTTTGCCATACGTTTTAACAAAGTGGAGTACTTAGTTTAAAAAACAACAGAACTGATTCAGATATTAAAAACTTAAAATTTAAATTAAATGGTAGAAAAAGTTAAGAAAAAATATTTGAAATGAAGAAAAACAAAAAGTCAATATTTTGCTAAACACCACCGTTTATTATTAATTTTTTAAACACCCTGGTTAAAAAAATATGTATAAATACATTACTGATTAGTAAATGATTGGTTTTGTGTCGTATTTCTTTTGTTTCAGTTTAAGTCCTTTTTAGAGGTATTTTTTCAAATTCTTTGGGAAAAAATACACATAGGTAGATATTTCGTCCTTTTTTTTATTACGAGGAAATCCGCAAATATGGCCCTATTTAGTCCTCGTTGCGTGACCCTGTACATAACAACGATACTTTTAGATTTCTTAGGGCGCCTGCACACTTGCAACTTTAATCACCGGCAACTAAATAATTTACTCAATAGTTGCTTTTTAGCTTAGTTAATGGATTTTGTAGAAGCTACTTGCGCTGTTGCGCTTATTCTGAGAGGTCGCCAAGAAAACAAGCAAAGGAGCAAAATTTTTGGGTACATCCAATAATTAATTACAGATTTTTTGATTTGAATTTTATAAGCTGTTTGATAATTTAAAAAGATATCCAAATAAGGTCTCTAATTACTTTGGAATAAGAACAAAAACATTTGATTAACTACTGGTTACCGTTAGACCTCGAATAACTTACAAAAATACGCAATTAAGAGAGGTTTACGACCTCATACAAAGCTGGGTAAAAATCAAATACAGGAATCGATTCCTTTATAAGGATCCGAAGGCTGGAATCGAATACTTTTTTAAAAATAGGATCCGTGATCCGGATTTGTTATATAATTTTTTGAAAGTATCCGATTCCAAAAAGAAATCGATTCCTTATATTTTAAATTTGAGACAAATTGGTTTATAAATGCTAATAATGCACTTTCAATACGCCATTTCAAATTTCCAAATTTCCACCAAATATTATTATTTTTCAAATTTTGACCTAGTACCCTTAAAAACCTTTATATCCTGAATCTAAGTTAAATAAGTTTACAAATGTCAAATTCCCCTATTTTTAATTTCCAAATGTTTACCTAAATTTCCTAATCAGCATCACATTGATTTTCGGAAATAAAGAAGAAGAATTTTAAAATATCTGCCTCTTAAAATCTTTAAATAACAAAACACACCTTACATGTGATTTTTAACCAAAATATGTTGTTTTTCAGGTCCAGAGAAACAACATTTAAATGATTTTTTTATCGTAACCATAGAGTGTAGTATTTAAAAACTGACATAAACTTTACTGGCATTTGGTCTTTAAAGTTTTAATTTCTCGATTTCCATATATTTTTTTAATATGTTACTCTTGAGATAACCCCGAAAAACTTTTAAATGGAATATTTCTAATCAGGATGTCTCACCAAAATAAATTTAAAAATTCAATACATTTTTATATTTCGCAAGCAGAGAAATTATTAAATGGTACTTGTAAAGCTTTTTGTAAAATAACAATAAAATATCCCATTTTTAAGTTACTTGAGGTTATCTCAAGAATTACATTTAAAAACTATGATGTTTTAGCATCGCAAGATTTGGAATACAGTTCAAAAAAATGTTCCATTAAAGAATATTTACCAAAAACTAATATACTAAGTGACATAGAAATCCGAACACCCAGTTTAAATGATTTTATTTTAATAAAATTTTGTATAAGTACTTAGTGAAGCATAATAAGTAAATGATTAAAATATTGCATTGCTTTAAAGCCCTTTTACCTTTAATAATGTGTGGATGCACCCAGATGTGTTACGCATTCTTCAACGCGTTGGTTCTTTAATGGTCTGCCTCCTGTGGTATCTCATTCCAGGCAATCACCAACTCCTCTCGAAGTGCTCCTGGAGTCTGAGGAGGTCGTTGCAAATTGAGCAATCTCCTTCCCATCATATCCCACACGTGTTTAATTGGGGATAAGTCGGGAGATCTTGGTGGCCATGGTAACAATGTGACATCATTATGTTGAAAGAAGTCCATTGTGACTCTTGCAACATGTGGTCGGGCATTATTTTGTTGAAAAGTTGGATTTGCCAGGGTGTCAAGATATGGTAAAAGATGGTGTTTTAGAACTTCTTGGATATAACGCTGAGCGGTCCTGTTACCTCTGATGAAGATTAGAGGTGACCTGGAACCATAAGCTATAGCACCCCAAACCATAACTCCAACAGTGTGATGAACATGTCTTTCAACAAAAGAATGTGGATTCCTCCTTGCACAACGTCGCCTTCTAACCCCGGCTCGATCATCGTGCATGCCTAAACAAAATCGAGACTCGTCACTAAAGACAATACTGTTCCATTCATGATCCCAGAGTGACCGTTCTCTGCACCGCTCAAGGCGATTACGTCGGTGTTCTGGAGTTAAAGGGAGGACCCAGTGTGGTCGGTATGAAAAGAGGCCAAAACTTCTCATTCGTCGGTAAACAGTTCGCATGCCAATAGGTCTTCCATGTTCTGCAAACCATTCATCTGCAATGGACCTGGTAGTGGAGAAACGGTCCCTTAAAGCCAATAATCTTAGGCGACGATCTTCACGGTCTGTTGTTCTACTGCGGCGTCCAGTGCCACTTGCTCTTCGCGTACGGCCTTCTTGAAGCCATGCCTGACAACACCTAACCGCAATGTCTACACTTCTTTGCACTTTAACTGCAATTTCCGAAAAGAAAGTCCAGCTTTCCGAAGTCCCACTATACGGCCCCTCTCAAACTCACTAAGTTGACGAAACCGTACAGGTCTTCGTACTCTAGGCATCGTAACCAATCGTAAAGAATGACAAGGACCAAAATCCGCCAAATTTGGATCTTTACTGCGGCTGCAATATTCATTTTTAGATTGTAAGTGAATTAAAAAAAAAGCAGTATAAAAACCGAAATCTCAGATTGATAAGGCTGCAAATTCCATCAATTGTTATTTTCAGTGAGATAGTAAGATAGTTTTATTTTAATAAATTCACCAAATGTTATTAAAATAAAACCATTTAAGCTGGGTGTGATGGCGTTGTTAAATTTAGCAATGGACTTAGCAATTGTTTAAAGTTAACAACAGTTTAGAATGTTTAACAAAACGTCATTGTCAGTGTTATTCAATGATTTTAGTAGGCAAGCTGTCAAAATCTGACATCTTGTTAAACATCCTAAACCGTTGTTAACTTTTAACAATTGCTAAGTCCATTGCTAAATTTAACAACGCGATCATCACTCGGCCGTTAGTATATGACTAAGAGTTAAAGCACTTCAAAATAAGGCTAAAATTATATTGTGCGGCTCGGGCTTCGTGCTAAAATTTTTGACGCTTGATTTATGATTTGGATTATGTAGTATCATTTGTATCGTAGTTACCATTTGTAAATAAAAACCAAAGATGATCCGGATTCGCGATCCGAAAAATAGGTATTGATTCCTTGGACTTGATTCCCTTTTTTCTTAAAAAAATAAATCGTGATTCGTATTGGTGATTCGATTTCTTTACGAGGATCCGTCCCAGCTCTGCACCTTAAGAAAAATTTGAGGTGACTAATGTAAAAAAATAATAATACTAGGTGCTAATAGTTTAAAGTATTTATTGCAAAAAGTAATAAAAGCGCTCTAAACATGGGCCGTCAAGCAACTGAATAGTTGACAGTGCGCGCGGTTAGACAAAAACCCACGTGGTCTATTTCTGCCAGCAACTGTTTACTCACCCTCGGAATAGGTCCGGACCAAGGAAGTTTGAAGGTTTATGGAAGCCCAATACTATGGCCCATTCGATCAAAAAATGTCCAGCCCACTATGAAAATAACTGTCATGAGCGGCCACGACGATTCTGCGCAGTAACAAAATTCCCAAAATATTGTAATGTGATGCCTACCGACACACAGTTTGTAGGTAGGCAACACATTACCTTTTGACAGAGCCGTTGTGAATTAAATGTTTTGTTGTCGTTTGCGCCGTATTAATTTCGATTGTTTTGCCTTGTGTAATTTTATTTTTTTGTTGCAGAGTTTTTTGGATTGATAAAAGCCTTCATATTTTAGTGAGTATTGGTTTATTTAATTGTAACTAGAATTTTGGGTTTATTGTTTGTTACTTAAAATATTATAACAAACTGCCTGAAAGTTGTATGCTTTGTCTTGCAAATCCAAGGGTAACATACCCGATATACCCCTAATTAGGAAAACAGTTCAAAATCACTTTCACAAAACCATAAACTAATCTTTAATTGGGACTTCAAAAATCTTGTCCAGTTTAATGCTCCAAGACACAGTCATGTTCGGTGTCGCGAAAAGAAGTTATTTAATCATTTCGGCGTTACTTTTGAGAACAACCTTATCTGACACAAACACATTACATCCATAGCCTCAGCTACTTTAAAAAAGCTTGGATTCCTCTTTCAAGCCAGTAAGTTTTTCTATCCGTCTAATCTCTACAATGCTATTTCCTACAACTCTTATCATTCTTGGTTCCATTTAAAAAAGATCTGTTCGTCTTATTAATGATCTCACGCTTACAGAAAAGCTTCCTTTTCTTTCCCACCGACATGCTGGAGGGGATGTATTGCATTTATGTAGGAATTTTCACGGCATCTGCTCCAAGGAGTTGACAAGTATAATTCCTCTGACAGCTTCCAACAGAGCAACACGTAGTGTTACTTTTATGCAACCTTTTACAGTCCAACTTAAAAGGCCCCGAACTTCCCACTTTCTTTGTTCCATCATCCCCAGAGTATCTAGACTTTAATCTGCTAGCCGCAGAAGTTTTCCCTTCTCCAAATATTTATGTCTGGTGTAGATAATGCTCCTTTACTACACTTAATGGTGCGTTAGTATTGAAGCTTTAGCCTTTAGTGGACTGTCTGACGATATAAAAAAAATCTTATGTAAAAAATTCTATACATCTTTTTAAATATGTTAATGTTATCTTCATAAGTTAACACTATTTTATTGTACTTTTATACAAATTATACATTTATAAAATACATTACACAAACAGCCAGTTTAAAATATGGAAAGTTTTTACTTTTCTTGACCCTTGCCGATTTTGATGACTTTTTGCATACAGAGGCGCTGATTACAAATCTAAAGTAAGTGATTTTTGGTAAAAATACAAAACTCCCAAAACTATCAACCATTTAAATAGAAGGCTGTGACGTGACGCCCTCAGTTCTTACCATGTTAAATCAGATGATATAAAATCTAATATTACACAATAATTTTAAATATTCTATAATAGTTTCTTTTATAAACCAACAACGTTGTGCAAAAAATTAAAAAAACAGTTAACGTATAGTTAGTCTGAATTTGACATTTGATGATGTCAACTTTATATATGGTAACAAAGAATTATGGAAGTCCAAACCTGCCCTCCGATTCATTGCGCAAAATCCGCGTGGCCGATTCCCCTTTTCCTGCTGCCGTGCACGCCTGGGCAAGTTTTTAATATAGCAATGGCCTTCCATACACCTTTAAACTTCCTTGGTCCGGACGCAATTATTTAGTTGCGGCAACTAAAAAGTCGACTGTGCGCGGGGTCGCATTCGACACCGTGTGTTTCATTCAAATTTCTTTAAAGCCGCTAAATAGTTGTTTCGAAAAAGTTGCTAGTGCGCGGGGGCCCTTACTGCTTGTGGTGTGTAGTGTAGTAATTTTTTTTGTTTTTTATAGGTACCATTACAGGGTGGGGCTTAACCTACAACTCGCAACATGGTGTTACTGACATTTTACGTTACGCATTAAATAATGTTTTAAGTAACAATCAGTGTAAATCGACAGATTCGATTTATAATGCCATCATTCAGAGTTTCACTTATGTTTATCTGGAAATGGTGAGTAAAATTATTATGCCTATTATAAAATTTTTCTTGTGCTACTTGCCAAAACTGCAAGAAGGGACCGCTTTGGCCAAGGCCCCAAGACTTAAGGTGGAAATACACTATTGCGTTGTGATATGTCCTGACTATGGGTGTGCACACTAATGGGCCGTGTCAGAGCGAGCTCTGGCGTTATCGAACCTTTGTACCACTTTAACATTCATATTATTTTTTTTGAATTCAAAAATTGTTTTTGAAAGGAACATTTAATTTTTGGCATTGATAAAACTTGTCCTGGGTTTATTTCGTAAATAGGCTGAAACAAAGTAAAGTTAAATTTTCCTGTCTCGTTAAAGCGACGAAGACGGATTTCGCCTTTACCTTAGAATAAACAGAGCACCATTTGAGAAACTTAGTTCACTGATTAAAGGAGTTTAAAAAAAGGTTCATACTTATTTGAGTAAACCTATAGATAACCGCACGTAATTAAAAACATATCTTTGTATTGTATTTTAACGCACTAAAACCTCCCACCCACGTCTCTAGCGCGATCGGAGCTGAGCAGTCAGCATCACGATAGATGTATCTCCACTCTAACTAAATGTATGAACTAGATATGCTTCTGCAGCGACATGTCACAACACGATACAATCATATCGCTGCTTCGGTTTGATACTGGCATAACTGAAAATATTATAATTTTACAGGAGACGATTTTAAAAATTGTAACGAAAATAAAAACGATAAAAAATTTTTTGTTTTTACTAAAAATAATTTGTTGTCTGTGCTTTAAAAAGACTAGTCTTAGTAAATTCTCATTGGAGTTTGTTATTAATGCCTTAATTTTCAACACTTTTTTGTTTTTGTGCCGTTATTAAAGAAAAACATCTTCCAAATTTAACTGTTATATTAAAAATAAAAGACAAATTCTTATCATTAAAAAACAAAGAAACAGAAAAACAGTGTAGTATTTCATGTCCAAAAGATCCTAAATAATACACTTTCATAAAGCACAAAATTTTTCCCAGCATTTTTGCTTACACTTTTTATTACAAACAGTTTTTAATTCCCTTCCTCTAACTTCTTTCTTTGTTTTGTAAGATTTATATGGCTTGCCACTATTTCTTAGCTTCTTACTAGAAATGGTTACCCATTTTTCCATGTCCCTCTTTCTTTTCCTACCTCTCTTAACTACATTGGAATCCTTGTCTTCTAAGCTTGTATAATTTTTTTGTTTTGGATCATCGTCTGATGAACTTTCATCGTTGCTGCTGCTAGTTTCTTGAGTGACATCGTAATTTGGATCTGCATCGGTATCATCCGAATCAAATAACACTTCTTGAAGTTTTGCTATTTCCAATGATTTCTTTTGGTGTATATTATCGTCTATTTCTGGTTCTTCTACAAGAATTTCTTGGTCTATATTTAAATTTTCTTCCACATCAACCAACTCATCTTGTTTATTTTCCTTAGCAACGATTGCAGCTACAACCGGTCCTGTTTCGTTTTCCTCCTCGTCTTTAGAACTTTTTTGAACCACATTTGAAGGCTTAACTATTTCTTGGCTTTTTGTGTCCAATTTTTCATTCTGAACGATTTCTTCGCTTCGCGTTTCTTAAAAAAAATACCTATTAGTAAAATATTTCGGTAAAAAATTGTTTTACAGCAATTACCATTGTCACATGTAGGGCCGCTTTTATAAACTGTGTGCCAGATTTCACTGGCATTTTCAACCGTTTTGGCTACTGAGTTATTCTCGTTAGATGCCTTGCAAAGCTTTAATATTAACCGGCTTCTTGCATGCGAAGCCGCCATATTTTAGTAACCTGAAAACTAAAAATATTTATTTGAATTAAATGTTCATGGCAAAAAAAGGCACAACTCTGAAACATAAATTAACCTGAACCACAAATTTTCTTAGATATAGGCACAACTCAAAGATAATCCTAGCATTACTTTATTATTTAACAAATATAGAGGCACATGTCAAAATAAAATCTTAATCATGCAAGAAAAATTATATAAAAATAATATTACTTACTGAAGATATAGGCATAACACGAAATGTGCCTATTTTAAAGAAAAAAAGTCGTAAAAAACTGGTCGCAACACAAAATATGCCACTGTTCGAGAAAAACACCCTACAGTCTCCTTTGGCGTCCAGTTAACAACTGAATAATATGCCGTTGTTCGTGAAACAGCGCAGGTAATTTCACAGCGGCACAAGTGCCCTCTGGTGGTAAACGGCTGATTATAAAAATATGCCTATTTACGTGATAAAGGCCCATATACTAAGCAGTTGATTTTTACAAAAAACGCAAAAACGATATTTTCTTAGTTGTGCCACTCTCAAAGCAAAGCAGCGATATATATCTGACCTTAGACTTATGCACTAACAGGGTGCACATAGTCAACTAACCCTTACGAAGGTGCAAATCACCCAAAAAAGAAACTTAAAAAGCCCATTAAAATAAGAAAAAAATGTCGAGGTTTCGGCTCCTAGTCCGTCAGCGTTTTTAAGTTATAAGATTTACTAAAAATGTAAAATAAATAATAACCTAAATTGAAACTATTTAAAATTTGGTTAAGAAGGTTCTGAAAATTTGTTACGTCATAAATTCAAAAAGTTTGTATCGTAAAAACGGTGACCTATTTGTTAGAAAACATTAATAGGCTTTTTTGATATTTAATTTTTATCTTAAGTGGCAAGTTAGAGGAGGTAATGTGCAAGTAAGAGGCTCAATTGACTCTGTATAGTGTACAACCTTCTTGCTCAAAAAAAAAAAAAAAAATTGTAATATATTAATCCATACCTATAATACAGAACACACCTATGCTATATAAGGCGATAAAAAACAATTTTATAAAATGCTGTTTAATTGTATTTTAATAATTACAAAGCCTCTCAAAAAAATGATGGTTTGAAAGACTTGATATCTTTATTGGTATCTTCATGTTTTTTGGGTTGCTGAATCCAAATCTGGGGTCAGTTTGAGCCCATCTGGTCAGGGTCAGGGGCATTTTAAGGTCAAATGCAACCAAATTTGATGGGGTTAAACTGACCACTGATTTGGATTCCAAGGTCAAATCTGCAAAATTAATCGCAAATAAATTTAAAGAGTACATACTTATGTTTTTAAGGTCGCTAAATATAAATCTGTGGTCAGTTTGACCCCATCGAGTCATGGTCACAAAAGATCTTAAGGTTAAATTTGCAAAATTATAATTTAACAGATTTGACCACGGATTCTTACTCAGCGGCCTCAAAAACATAGGTATACACTCTTCAATTTTAATTACGAATCACTTTTCAGCTTTGACCTTAAAGTGCCCTTGACCCTGACCTGATGGAGTCGAACTGACCCCAGATTAGGATTCAGCGACCTTAAAAACATTAAGATACCACGGTCACGTCTTTCGATCCTTCAGTTTTTTTATTGGGCTGCGTAATTTTGCGAACTTGACCTTGAAATGCGCTTGACCCTGACCTGATTGAATTAAGCTGACGCCGAATTCGGGTTAGCCTCATACACATAATGATACCATGGTCAAGCCTTTTGGACTTTCAACTTTTTTGTGGGGCAGTGCTATGTTCACGATAATATTGCAGACATGTAAATTAATATAAGTTAACCGTACTAGTCACGTCAAACTACTAAAAGTCATGTTATTGTAAATACATTAAAGAAAAAGAAGATTTGTATGAGTATTTTAGTACTTAATGTTATTTGTTTTTTGGTAAAATTTTAAGAAGACAGCGAAAAAAAGAACCTTATACCGGCTCTACACTCGCCCGCAAATCGTGAACTTTGGTAGAGAATTGCGTAGAATCCAGGTGCGGAGAAAATGATCCTCTACATTCTCAATGTTTAAGGCTACGTTCGTTTTTTGCTTTTGTCGCGGGACAAAAAACCGACATCAAATGGGGAACAGTGTAAGGCCGAAACCAGCCACATTCACGTTTCACGGCTTCGCGGGCCTCCATGATGCTGGTGTAGAGCAGTTTTTCAATGTTATTTTTACTATATTAACCTATTAATTTGCCTACAGGTAACAAAGGCATTTGTTTAGGAGACAATGGTGGTCCTATGGTATCCAACGGAGTCCAAATTGGTGTCGCTTCTTTCAGCTTTAAAACATGTGACGTGGCAAACCTTCAGTTTTGTAAGACTCACAGAGTATACGCAATGGATTAAAGATAACTTGTAACAGGATATTATAACTTGATACAGAACTATTAAAGTACTCTCAAATAGTACTTCAAGTCAAGAACCAAGTTTAAGCTTATTAAAAAAGTACTTCAAGTACAAGTACAAGTACTCGTTAACATGTACTTGCTTTTCCAAGTTAATTCAAAAAGTACTTGAAGTACTAATCAAGTATTTAACTTGAAGTAAAACAAAGTACTTGAAGTAAAACAAAGTCCTTGAAGTAAAACAAAGTACTTAAAGTAAACCAAAGTAACTGAAGTAAATAAAAGTACTGGAAGTTAAAGTAGTTTTACTTGACTGGCATTTTTTTAATAACTTCAAGCTAAATGTCTAATATGTATTAGCTTAAAAAAAATATGTACTATAATAATTTAACGATTTACCTTACCCGTAAAGTCTGTTATTGTGATGTATGTATTGAGATTTTTTGCAAAGTTATTTTTTGGGAACATTTTTGGAGTTTGGGGGTCCAATATAGTTTTTTAATTCGATCCGGCATTTTTTATTTTATATTTTGAAACCCGATGACCTATCAAAACTAGTGATTAACCCAATATTTTCTGCAGTTTTACCCTTTTAATAAATCAACATTTATCTTCTTTCTCTAAAAACAATCGTATGTTGAACTAATGCACGTACCAAAGTCATGAATCTTTAAGTATTATAAGTATTAATTAAAAAAGTTGGTTCCGTAAAAAAAAATTATAAAGCTGGTAGAAAAGCTTGAAGAGAAGAAAGTGGCGAGATATATTGGTTGTAAGTATACAGGTATCTTTAAGTGGTGTTAGAAACAAATAAAAATAAAATCTTTGTTTAAAAAAATTTTCCAAAAATTTTTAAACAAGTATTTATACAATATTTTGATGTTTTTTAAAGTACCTATAACATTAAAGGTATTTAATATTTTTACCATTTTTGGTGTAAATAACAATTTTATTGAATTAAGAGCTAAAATATTTTAGAGTCAGCAAAGGTCGGGCGATCTTCTTGTTTTAACCTGTTTGCGCGATTATCTAACGTTAAAAAAATTTTTTATTTACTTGGAGTACTTTTTTTACTTCTAGTACATCGTAATACTTCAAGTATTTAGAAAAATACTTCAAGTAATTTACTTGGTCAAATTAAGTAAAAGTTCAAGTATTTTGGTATATATTAATTAAGTACAAGTACAAATACTTCATAGTTAAAAGTACTTAAGGTACAGAAAAGTAATTGAAGTAAAATTTTACTTCAAGTACTTCAAGTTATGACAGCTCTGACTTGATAGCTATTTTACCAAGAAGGGTAATAATAAGGACGATTATGTATCGGGGCCATTTAACGCGCAATACCAGTCAGCGAGTTAAGGGTTGAGATCATTAATCGCCAGTTAATGCCCGATTAGTTACAATATTTTTTCGGCGATTGTTTTGTTATTTACTTGTGAAAACCATATTTAAAAAAAATTAAGATGTATTTCAGTTTTAGGCAACCAACTTGGCAGATGTTTCAAACGTTGTTATTTCAATGACGAGGTTAGAAATAGACTAAATTTCTAAATCTGTATATTTATAGTCGCCTATACTATAATTGTTAATTATTAGAAAATCATGCATTAGTGAGGGCTATTATTGCATGATTTTGTATACGTTAATAATACTCATAAATAAACCATCGCCAAAAATCATTTTTTTATGACCCTGAGCAACCGTAGGTATTTAGTTATATTGTTTAAAAATCAACTAAACTAAAAAGCTTAAAATAAAAATCAATGGCTTTTGTTAAATAAACATTAATATTGTATCGGTTTAAAACCATTGATTCAGATGAGGTATAAATAAATCATTTTAAAATTTCAATAAATTAACCAATACTCCGATTTACTAAAAAATAATAAAAGAAATGTTTTACTGAATTTCAGTTACATGAGTTTTATTTATCTATTTCCCTTTTAATATTTGATATTTTTCTGTATTTCCTGTATAAAAGTTTGCAAAAACGAAATAAATGAATCTCTGTGTAAAACAATAGAGAGTTATATTCTAAATAGATACATTATTTATTTGTTCTATTAGATTATAACATTAAAGAAAATGTTAAATACCTTAGTTTTAAAGCTTTTCATAATTTTTTAATAACAGTTAAGTATCACCAAAAACTTTATTATAGGTTTAAATAGTGTGTAGAATCGAAAATAGATGCTCAATTTGTACAGTAGCAGAGCTATATCATAGAAATAAGAGAACTATCTTGAAAATTAAACAACGCTTTAGCAAGGAAAATTAGTAACAGGAAGAATTGGTTCTGATCATCCCAAACTTTCAACCCCTGAACAAAATGCTGCCTTGTTGGGATAACTAAGAGATAATTAATTTAAAACAGCGAGGAATGCTGTAATTAATACAGAATTTCCTTGTTCGCAATGTAGCTAAAAACACGTACAGCTACAAAAAAAAGTTTCTTATTGTAAAACCGCGACAATCCAGGGTTATTTTCTTTTTAAACTACGTATAATAGTTTGAAAAAATGAAATAAATGAATCTGTTTGTAAAACAATATAGGGTTATCTATTCTAAATAGATACATTATTTATTTGTTTTATTAATTTATAATATTAAAGAAATGTTAAATACCTTAGTTTTAAAGCTTTTCATAATTTTTAAATAACAGTTAAGTACCATAGAAACAGTTAAGCAATTAATTGATTTTTAGCTCAACATAAATTGTTATCCAAAATTAAAAAAAAAACCTTTAAAGGTAGAAAAACTTTATTTTAGGTTTAAATAGCGTGTAGAATCGAAAATAGATGCTCAATTTGTGCGGTAGCAGAGCTATATCTTAGAAATAAGACAACTATCTTGAAAATTAAACAACGCTTCGAGCAAGAAAATTCAGTAAAAGGAAGAATTGTTTCTGGTCATCCCAAACTTTTAACACCTGAACAAGATGCTGCCTTGTTGGGATAAACAAGAGATAATATATTTAAAATAGCGAGGGATGCTGTAATTAATACAGAATTTTCTAGTTCGCAATGTAGCTAGAAACCCGTACAGCTACAAAAAAAATGTTCCTTATCGAAGAACCGTGACAATCCAGGGTTATTTTCTTTTTAAACTACGTATATCGTGCCCCTTAATTTTGAAACAGAGTATTTTTTACTCACAAGAAGGCATTTAAGTCAATTTAAAACATACTTAAGAGGGGGCAGTGTTATCATATTACAAAAATAAATATTTATATAGTAGCATCCTTACTAAAAATTTTCCAGGATTATTTCTGTATTTTGTAAGAAGATGCTATAAAATAATCTAGTTGTTTTTGAAAATACATAGAACATTAAGATAAATATATAAGGACCGTAAGCAATATATAGAGTTAAGATCAAAAAGTGTCGTTGTAAAGTAGTGAATAAAGTAGTGTTAGGTTTTACAAATGGTTTAATTTGTCTGACTCATATTCGGAAAGTAAGTAAATTTTAGCAATAATGTACCAGGTGTTCCCCTAAGAGAGGTAGTCGGCTATATCTCAGAAACTACTAATGGTATAACTATCGGGAAATTTTTTTTAGATAAAAGTGACCAAGAGAAATTGCTGGAAATTATTTTCAAGTCTTGGGATGGCCCTAGGGGGGGTAAGGGTAACAACAAAACATAAAAATATCATTTCTCAAAAAATATCAAATAAAGTGTATCAATAAGTAGTACTATTTTATTTTTAATGTTTTCTAAACACAGAAGTTAGGTGTAATTTTTGTCAGTTCTAAATTAAGTGGTGGGGGAAGGTTAAAGTTTAATTTAGAAAGTGCTAATAATCCGGTTTGCTTTAACCGAATTTAGTAAACTTGGTCTCGTTTAGAACTGCATTTTAAGCATTATTTTCAGGTGTATAAACTATTGCTACACTCATCTCACAAACGCCGCTAGAGGGGTCAGGTAAAAACTAACTTATTTTACGAAATTTTTTGAAAATTTTAAATACAATGATATATACCCTTTTACATATTTAGATTAAGAAAAAAAATCCCAACAAAGCGGCGAAAACCGCAATTTAATATCTCTTCTCAAACCGAATATATTAGCAAAAATATAAATACGACATAGAGACTAACGCATTTAACGACACAATGTTTTTACCTAGGCCGATTTTTTGGGTAAAAATTAAATTTATAAATTTTTACAAATCTAATGACATACTGCATGGTTTTTACTAATTTTAACCCATTTAACGATATTAGACAACATTAGATAATTACCAACCTAAAACTGTAATAATCCATTGAGCGTGGTTAGCTTTGAAAACAAAAGGATGCTGAAATGTCAAAAATCCAACAATTTTTATTTCAAAATATTATTTTTAGTGTTGTGCTATTGTGTTCTTTAAAAATATTATTTTTAGTGCTGTGCTATTGTGTTCTTTAAAAATGCCTTTGTTGCTTGAGGATTAAATTCTACATAAGCAAAAACGTTGATGACATTTTCCACAGTTCTACGGCGTCTGCGGTGTAAGGGGCGAAGAACACTTCCCGTGGTACGAAAGCGATTTGCTAAACAAGTGAGCATTCTGCTGCCGCTGCCGTACCGGCCTCTCTAAGGATATCTCAATACATACAGCCTGGCAGCTATTGTCGCATTTTGCAGACACTCAAAATAAATAGCAATAATATCAACTGCTTCTTCAAGCAATAAAAGCATCTTTTAAAAACACAATAGCACAACATTAAAAATTATATTTTGAAATAGAAATTGTTGGATTTTTGACATTTTAGCATCCTTTTATTTTCAAAGCTAACTTGATAAGGACCACGCTCGATGGATTATTACAGTTATAGGTTGGTAATTATCTAATGTTGTATAATATCGTTAAATGGGTTTAAATTAGTAAAAATTACGTAGTATGTCATTAGTTTTGTAAAATGTATAAATTTAATTTTTACCTAAAAAATCGGCCTAGTAGAAAACATCGTGTCCTTAAATGTAAGTTACGTTCTTTTAGTATTTATATTTCTGCAAATATATTCTGTTTTAAAAGAGATATTAAATTGGTTTTGCGCCTTTTGTTAGGATTTTTTTTTCCTTTATCTAAATATATAAAAAGTATATTATCATTGTTTATTTAATTTTTTGAAAAAAATTCGTAAAATAGTTGTTTTTACCTTGACCATCTAGCGGCGTTTGTGAGATAAGTGTAGCAATAGTTTATACACTTGAAAATAATCTTAAAAAATGCTCTTTAAACGAGACTAAGTTCACTAAATTCGGTTAAAGCAATCCGGAGTTATTAGCACTTTTCTAAATTAAACTTTAACCTTCCCCCACCACTTTAATTTAGAACTGACCAAAATTACACCTGAAGCTTCTTTGTTTAGAAAACATTGAAGATAAAAATAGTACCATTTATTGATACACTTTATTTGATATTTTTTTGAGAAATGTATATTTTTGTTTTGACGTTACCCTTACGCCCCCTAGCGGCCATCCCACAGACTTGAAAATAATTTCCAGCAATTTCTCTTGGTCGCTTTTATCTAAATTTTTTTCCCGAAAGTTATACTATTAGTAGTTTCTGAGATATAGCTGACTACCTCTCTTAGTGGAACACCCGGTACAATAATAGGTACTAAACCCAAAAAGTCACCTTATTATAACTAATTTTTATGTTAATTTTTACGAAAAATGAATTGTACTAACATTGTAAACCAACAATTTACTTGTTCTATAAATTGAAAATCAACTAAACTGAAAAGCTTAAAATAAAAAAAATGGCCTTTGTTAAATAAACGTTAATATTGTATTGGTTTAAAACCATTGATTCAGATGAGCTATAAATAAATAATTTTAAAATTTTATTAAATTTTTCACTACTTCGATTTACTTAAAAATAATCAATTGAAATATTTTACTGAATTTAAGTTAAGTTTTATTTATCTATTTCCCTTTTATTATTTTTATTTTTCTGTATTTCCTGTATAATAGTTTGCAAAAATGAAATAAATGAATCTGTTTTTAAAACAATATAGGATTATTTATTTTAAATAAATACATTATTTATTTGTTTTATATTGTTAGGATAACTAAGGGATAATCTATTTAAAACAGCGAGCGATGCTGTAATTAATACAGAATTTCCTGGTTTGCAATGTTCCTTATGGAAGAACCGCGACAATACAGGGTTATTTTCCCTTTAAACTACGTATATTGCGACCCTCAATTTTGGAACAGAGTATTTTTTACTCATGAAAAGGCATTTAAGCCAATTTAAAACAGACTTATTGGGGGCAGTGTTATAATATTACAAAAATAAATATTTACATAGTAGCATCCTTACTAAGAATTTTCTAGGATTATTTTAGTATTTTGTAAGAGATACTATGAAATAATCTAGTTGTTTCTGAAAATACATAAAACATTAAGATAAATATGTAATACGTAAGCAACCGTAGTTATTCAGTTATATTGTAATGGTGAGTTAAGATCGAAAATGTCGTTGTAAAGTAGTGAACCAAGTGGTAGGTTTTACAAATTTTTTAATTTGTCTGACTCATATGCGGAAAGTAAGTAAATTGTAGCAATAATATACAATAATAGGTACTGAACACAAAAAATCACCGTACTGTAACTGATTTTTATGTTAATTTTTACGAAAAATTAATTGTACTAACATTGTAAACCAACAATTTACTTGGTTTATAAATTTATAAATCAACTAAACTAAAAATTTAAATTAAAAAAAAATGCCTTTTGTTAAATAAACGTTAATATTGTATTGGTTTAAAACAATTGATTTAGATGGGCCATAAATATATCATTTTGAAATTTTATTAAATTTTCCACTACCCCGATTTACTAAAAAATATTCAATAGAAATATTTTACTAAATTTAAGTTACTTGAGTTTTATATATCTATTTTCCTTTTAATATTTGATATTTTTCTGTATTTTCTGTATAATAGTTTTGCAAAAATGGAATAAATGAATCTGTTTGTAAAACAATATAGGGTTATTTATTCTAAATATTTACATTACTTATTTGTTTTATTAGATTATATTAAAGAAAATGTAAAATACAGGAGTCTTAAAGCTTTTCATAATTTTTGAATAATAGTTAAGTACCATAGAAATAGTTAAGCAATTTTTAGCTTAACATAAATTGTTATCCAAAATTAAAAAAAAAACCTTTAAAAGGTAGAACAACTTTATTATAGGTTCAAATAGTGTGCAGAACCGAAAATAGATGCTTAATTTGTGCAGTAGTAGAGCTATATCATAGAAATAAGAGAACTCTCTTGAAAATTAAACAACGTTCGAGCAAGAAAAGTTAGTCAAAAGAAAAATTGGTTATGGTCGTCCCAAATTTTTCATCCCTAAAAAAAAGCTACCCTGATGGGATAATTAAAATGTAATTAATTTGAAGGCAAGGGATACTGCAATTAAAACAAATTTTCCTAATTTGAAAAAAAACTTCCAGTAAAAGAATAAATAGTTCTGACGTTTCTCTGAAGGTTCTAGACAATGTTGTAGGCTGAATAAAAACTTCTTCTTGGACTTCCATTGTCTTTATTTATTTTTTTACAACGTTTCGAACAGTAAGTATCTCTGATTGTTTTCAAGTGAATACTGTACAGTATTGACTTGAAAACGATCAGAGATACTTACTGTTCGAAACGTTGTGAAAAAATTAAATAAAGACAATGGAAGTCCGAAAAAAAGTTTTTATTCAAATAATTCTAAACTAGAAACCCGTTCAGCTACAGAAAAATGTTCCTTACCGAAGGACCGCGAAAATTCAGGGTAATTTTTCTCTTTAAATTATGTATATCGCGACCCTTACATTTGAAACAAAGTAGTTTTACTACAAAAGGCATTTCGGTCGACTTATAACGGGACCATTTGTGTGTATCGTCCGAGCAATACCAGGTTTGAAAAGCGATATACCAGCTCCCTTCCATTTAGATCTGAACGTTTTTCGGTGAATGTCTGGATATATGTAAATGGGCCTGGTGTTTGTTGGCATACAGAGAAAAGGTTTAATGTCCAGAATTATATTACCATTTGTAAAAACACAATGCTTTCATCCACCGAACAAATTATCCTAACAAGACTTTTATATATCAACAATATGACGCGGAATCTATTTAAACTCGGAACCATCGCCAATTCAGTCAGTGTGTTTTAGGCTGGCATTCTGTCAAGAACTGCCGCCTGGATAAACTAGCGCTTAACTTCTCAGAAGTAGATTTCCAAGCAAACTTATAAAGCTTTACTTTCCGTAAATTAGTGGGTCAATTTGCATTTTTTGTCGAGATGTTTTCAATTCATTTTGCTGATATTTTTCTGGTATTTTATTTATTTTTGGGGAAAATTTTATAAGAACTTTTAAAATTTAATAGTGGGTTTTTAACTGCATTCAGGGGTTCGCGGTTTGTTTTATTGTTAATTGGGTTGTTTTGAGAGATAATTAGATTACGTGTCGCGGTTCAAAAAGTGGAGGAAAATCCAGGAGCAATCTGGTTAGGATTGCCTAGTATTTTGTTCGTTTGAACACTTTGTTTTTCGCCCGGGGAAAAGCGTGCCTTACATAGTTTTTCTTATTTTTATTAAACTCCGTGAGGTTAAATTTAGCTGCATTTCGCGGACTTTTACAACTAAGTTCTGTTACTTGGAGATTTGAACGTCAAAGACTCTGTAATTATTTTATTTTTTTTTATTTGCTGTAAGTTAAACGATTTTCTTTTGTCCAGTATTTATTTTTTTGTCGAGACCGCGCCCAGCCCGCTAGCCCGCGGGTTAAAGGGCGAAATATCCCCAGCAAGGAAGACAGTCCTAGCGCAAATAACACTACGAAGACAAATAAGATCATTATACACCAAGACATTGTTCTGCAGGCGGCTATCGAGCCCCAGTTAGGTGTGACATGATTCGGAGACTCTCCGGCAGAACCGAATAGTGCCGGCATGCCACACTATTATACTGATTTTGAGTTTCCTGACATAGTAGCTTCAAACGGCTTTAAAACTCTAGAGCAGCGTCGACTAGAAGGGGACGCGCGCCGTCGCGCTGCATTTCGCGGCACCGCTGAGTCAGCATCAAAAGTATCTCCAGCCACTCGCGAGTATTACCGCAATAAAGCTATCTGGCCCATATTTAGTCCGAGCAAGGGCTAAAGCCCCCGAGATGCCAGTTTTAAATGAGTCTCTAGAAGATCTTTCCCCGTGCAGATCTCAAATATAACTGTCCAGTCCACACTGAATATGTAGTAAGGAAATGGTTTCAAATACAAAATGTGGAAGTCCTGCCATGGAACAGTTTTACTTCTGATATTAATGCGATTAAAAATGTTTGGAGTATAACTATAAACAAAATTTGCAAACGAAGATTTAGACCACAAAGTTGAAACGAGTTATGGAAAATAATCTACCAGTGTTGGGAGGAGCTGGATCCAAATATTATATCTAATATCTTTTTTTGTTGGTTTTTTATTATATAACTGTTTGAATAAAACTAAATATGAAAAAATGATATTTATTTACTTTCATTTTATTTATATACATGTATATTTACACCCGACGCCAATGATTTAAATTTTTAAGAACTTATAACTTGTGATCACCTTTAACATACAATCAGTTTTAGAAGCCGGTTTTACACAAAAATAAGAAAAGTGTTGTCTCTTGTACGCCTTTTACATTAATATAACAGTATATATTGTTAGAATTATTTTATTTAAGTTTATAATTTATTAAAAATAGGTTACCCTAGTTTTTCCCTTTTTCGACGGCCATTGCGGATTATCCTCAGGGCGCTGGAGACATCCTTCTCACACTTTTCTGGCATCCTGTAGCAAAAGAATTCTTCCAGCTAATTCTAGACTTTTTCAGACTTTTCTAATCTTTTCCACATTACTATATAAAGCGCGAAGGAAGTCCGCATGGGCCAGTTTAGTTTTGTCTTCCGAAGAGATAAGAAGTTGACAGACAGTTAAAGGTTAAAGAGTTGTCATAATTACGTTACGTTAAAGTGTTACCATAGAAACGTTTGTAAACCTGATATCCAATGAAAAGGTGTAAAACCAGGATCCGTGTTTTTATACGAGGTGTCACGAAACAATATCTAATTTTATACAAAGTATGCAATATTTTAATCTTATATGGTTTTTGTTAATTTTTTTACAAATAACGAAATTTTTTAAAAATAATGTATACAGCATCAATAAATAGGTTTTTTTTATTTTAATAGAAATACTTATATAATATATTCTACATTTTACATAAATCTGATATTTTCCATTTTTTAATATCTTTACAAACAACCTAAATACAGAGGTGAACTGAAGTCGTCACAATAAAATAACATCCTGTTTATTCGAGACTACTAAATTTAGTGGCGATCTTTTTTTACCGTTGCAGTTGTTTTAGAAATCAAATTAGGAGACTAGAAATCTGTTGAAGAAACAAAATATATAAATAAATTGATCTTTTAAAAAAATAATTAATTACATTATAGAAAAAGGTATTTAAACTTTATACATATTAAAAGACCTTTTTCATGATTGCTTACAAAGGTATTGGAATTTAAGTGAGAAAAACTATAGTTGTGCTTATATAATAATAGTTTGCTCGCGTGGCTTATAATTCTGGTTAAAAAAAAATATAGTCGAGGAAACGAAAATATGCCCGAGGCATTTTTTGTGCAGTAAGATGGATTTGAATGCGGTTTTTTTGCATTCGATTCGTATGAACGTCTACAAACTTTGTAAACAAATTTAATGAATGGGAAATGAAAACTGCCCTTGTACAAAAAAAAAATGGTATTGTCGAAATGCATTTAAAAGTTTGCAATTACAAAAAATTTATAACTAGGTAAATAATGATGGAAATAGGCCCGAATTTATTATTTGGTGATTTTCGAGGTCGCTGAACGCGAATATGATATTATCAAGGGCTTACGAAGTACCTGGTGCGCGCTAAGGATGGCGTAAAAGTTGTCTTCTGGAGTTTCACTAAATTTCTCCCTTATTTGGATCAATTTTGTTACACTGGAGGTTTTCGAGGTCCTGAACACGAATATGACATTGACAAGAACCTGTGAAATACCTGGTGCGCGCTGGTGTAAACGTCGTCTTCTGGAGTTTTATGACAAATCCTAATAATATCAGCCCAATTTTGTTACTTGGGGGTTATCGAGGTCTCTGAACACGAATATGATAGTGACAAGCGCCTGCTGAGTACCTGGTGTGCGCTATAATGGTGTAAACGTCGTTTTCTGGAGTCTTACGACAATTCCTTCTAATTTAAGCCCAATTTTTATATTCAAGAGTTTTTGTTAAACACGAATCTGATATTGATAAGGGTCTGCGCAGTACCTGGTGCGCGCTAAGAATGGTGTAAACGTCGTCTTCTGGAGTTTTATGACAAATCCTACTAATATTAGCCCAATTTTGATTCTTGAGGAGTTTTTGTGGTCGGTGGGGGTCTTGCGGAGTACCCGGTGCGCACCAAGATGGTGTGAACGTCGTATTCCAGTTCCCGATACTAGATCATGGCCTTTGAGGTACGCGGTGTCCGGATAGGTTGGTCTTCTGGAATTTTGTGGTAATTTGTTAAAAGTTAAAAATTATAATTTTGCTTATAGTAATTATTTATAAAATTGTTTAAAAAATATTTTAGTATAAAAAATAATAAAAGTTTAATACATATTAAAAATGATTCATTCATTAATTTCACTGCTTTTTCTACTTCTTCGATAACCCTAAGTAACAAAATTGGGCTAATATTTAAAGGATTTGTCGTAAAACTCCAGAAGACGACGTTTACACCATTCATAGCGTGCACCAGTTATTTCGTAGGTCCTTGTCATTATCATATTCGTGTTCAAAGACCGCGATAACCCTCAAGTAACAAAATTGCGCTGATATTAGAAGGATTTGTCGTAAAACTCCAGAAGACGACGTTTACACCATTCTTAGCGCGCACCAGGTCTCCGCAGGTCCTTGTCAATGCCATATTCGTGTTCAGCAATAACAAAAACCTCCTGAAGTAAAGTAATTGGGCTGATATTAGGAGGATTTGTCGTAAAACATATTATGTCGTATTTTTCAGGTCCTTGTCAATCTATATTTGTATTCAGCGACCTCAAAAACCCCCCGAGTAACAAAATTGGGCTGATATTAGGAGAAATTGTCATAAAACTCCAGAAGACGACCTTTACGCCATCCTTAGCGCGCACCAGGTACTTCGTATGCCCTTGATAATTTTATATTTGGTTCAGTCACCTCGAAAACCCCCGAGTAACAAATTTGGTATTATTTCCATCATTATTTACCTAGTTATAAATTTTCTGTAATTGCAAACTTTTAAATGCATTTCGAAAATACCATTTTTTATTGTACAAAGGCAGTTTTCCATTTCCCATTAATGAAATTTGTTTACAAAGTTTGTAGACGTTCATACGAATCGAATGCAAAAAACCGCATTCAAATCCATCTTACTGCACAAGAAATCCCTTGTAAGGCCTATTTTGTTCTACGTTTCCTGACTAATAAGGTGAAAACACTTTCGTGCTAAAGAAAAAAGAGGCAATCGTTATTTTTGCTGTTTTAAGATTTTATTTTTTCTTGTAAGGAGGATGTCGTCTATTAAAAAAAAATGCCAAAAACAAAGATTAAAGGTTCTCGCCCACTAGCGCGACGCGGCGCGACACGAGGCGATGCGACGCGAACGCGACGCACAAGATTGTCCGCCCACTGGGTGAGGCAACGCTTTGCGGTGCGGCGTCGACGCGGCTCGACGCGAAATCTTCCAAAATGTGGTTGTCGGTTGCGAGTTGTTATGGATAGCTGATCAAACGAAGATATTTTTGTATTTGGAGTTATTGCTGCTATGGGAAGAAAGAAAAGAAAAAGAAAAGGAGAGTTTGGGTCCATGAAATTAATGGAAAGATAAATACTTTCGCATGTCGGAAGAAAAGTATTTTGAACTTCTCAATTTAAAACAGACGTCTATAGAACACCAAAAAAAAAGTTGCTTTCACATACCTTGAAATCAGAATCCACTAAACAACTTTTTTATTTAGATTAATTTAAACAAAATTATAATAATAATAAAATACAAATGTCACAAAAATAACAACAAATGAGCAAATGCAGTGATAACAGAACAGAGCAACATGTGAGATTCTTCACGATGATACCCGAAAAAGGCCGATGAGACTCGAATGCCACGCGACATTGTCGCTTGCTTGCTCTCCCGACTTGTCTCGAGCTGTCGCGCCGCGTCGCATCGCCTAGATGGGCGGGCTTCAGTTTAATTAACATGTAAAGTATCCCTGATGCATTTAATCGCGTCGCACCGCGTCGCGCGGTTGTAAACAACAAAAGTAAATAAAGCTAGGTCTGATAAAATGCTACTTTAACGAGATTAAAAGGCATCAGTGGTTACTATTTAAATAAAAAAAATAATACGCTTTTATTTTAAAAATATTTTAGCTTATGTATCTTTTTTTAAACTAAAGGTAAAAATAGTATACTACAACGATATCCAATAAGTAAAAAGGCGGTAGATACGATGTTTCTTTGAAATATTTCTAGAAGTACAATGCGAATATTTATTATTCAAATATTGGGTTCAGTTGAAGGGCTTTCAGTGACTTAGCATAAAGCAATATTACAAATTTATTATACCTGAGATATTATATTTATTATTTATTACTTGCCCTCAAATAAAATATAAAAAATGTAAATTCTTAGAAAAAAAATTACAACCACCAAGTGAAAATCAATATATGTATAATATTAAAATATACATTTAGTTAATCAGGCAGTTAAAAAATATGAAATAACAAATAACAAAAAAACATGAAACCAACAAATTTAGTTAAAACTTAATTAATTTTTACTAAGCTAAATATTAAGTTTTTTCAAATATTTGAAAATTTAACAAGTGTTAAACTTTTTATTTCCATGTATCAATTAATATTTTCCAACAAAACAAAGAACAGTGTGTTATTGTAAAACAATAATCAATTGTATGAAACATGACATCGACAAAATCCCTTGTGACAACATTCATGTATTTTTTTCAACCATAGTATTATTCTGAATTTAACAAAACATAAATTATATACAAATTGGTCGGTAGATTATTTTATCTGTTAAAAAGTGACTGTATTTTTTTGTAGAAAATAAAACTATTGATTTTGTAATTTAAACGGCAGTCTATGTGAAACTGTTTAAAGTTTAAGTAACGTTGGTGTCTGGTTTTCAGATATATGAAACATTCTAAGAAAAAACAACTGGTAAATTTTGACAAATGTCGGATGTCAGAGTTAATACATGCGTACCTGTTTAAAATTTGTATCTGGCCGACTTCGACTTTTTTTAATAATATTAATGTCAAAAAGACTAAGATAAGATCCCCGCTGAGGGATGAACATACATTTATGTCAAAATTACTGTTTTTTTATAAGCTAAAGTTGGGTTTCATATACCATGAACTAGACCTTTAAAGAAAAAAATATATAAAGCATTTTTTATTTCATACTGTACCTTAATATACTACATTACGTTGTCAGTTTGAGTTCGGGAAATGATACATTACATTACTAGGCCGGTAAAGTAACTTTACCGGACTAAAACTGAAATTTAGTATTTTTACTAACACAGTGTTAATTCTGAACAAATTAGTAGGGATAGATGGGGCATTCTACGCCACCCTGACCCGGGTCAGCTTATTATCTTAAAATCTCTGACGTCATTTAAAATTTAGGAATCTTGCGCATTTGAAAAATGGCACCGTTATTTGAAAAACGGCACCGTTATTTTAAAAACAGCACCGTTATTTGAAAAACGACACCGTTATTTGGAAATACAGTGCTGTTATTTGGAAAAACAGTGCCGTTAGTTAAAAAAACGGCACCGTTATTAAGTGCTGTTATTTGAAAAAAAGGCTGTTAAATAGAAATACAATACTGTTATTTGGAAAAACAGTACCGTTATTTGAAAAAACGGCACCGGTATTTAAAAAACGGCACCGTTATTTGAAAAACGGCACTGTTTTTCCAATTAACAGCACTGTATTTCCAAATAACGGTGTCGTTTTTCAAATAACGGTGCCGCTTTTTAAATAACAGTGCCGTTTTTCAAATAACAGCACTACATAACGGTGCCGTTTTTTCAAATAACAGCACTGTATTTCCAAATAACGGTACTGTATTTCTAAATAACAGCCTGTTTTTCAAATAACTGCACTGTACCGTTTTTTAAATAACGGCACTGTTTTTCCAAATAACGGTGCCGCTTTTTAAATAACGGTGCTGTTTTTTAAACAGAGATGCTGTCTTTCCCTGTACTTGATTACCTAAGGGTGTAGAGAGTTGCTGTTGTTGAACCGGTCGTTTTAAGTCACAACTGATATCATCTACTATCTATTTTAAGACTTATATTTTTATTACTTTGTTAGTAAAATATCTCCTGTCTATTTTAATTTAACAATAATCAGTAAGACTGAATCCTTCCTGTTTATTTATGCATATATAAGATAAGACGCTGACCCGGGTCAGGGTGGCGTAGAATGCCCCATCTATCCCTACTCAATTTTTATTATGCAAATAATAACGTTAACGTAATACTGCAATTTGAATTATTTGAACTAGAGGGGCAGTTAAATATTCTGATTTTCTAATATTGGCTTATTTTCACAATACTGACACCTTCATATTACCCGAATATTCACACATCTGGTCAATTTACTTATCAAAAAATATAAAACAGTATGAAATAAAACGTTGTACGATACACGGGCGTAAAATGTTATTAATTTACTTGTCTAGAAATTCCGGACTAAGCTCCCCCGTCGCCTTGTCCGTAAACATCTAGACTTGAACTTTAGTAGACCATTTCCCGGCCTTGTAACGTAAATTACTATTTTTTTTTTTTAATAAACAGGAATGGAAAATTAACCTAATTTTAAAATAAGAATTCGTTTTATAGTCAATAAATTGCAATTTGTGTAAGTAGTGCTTTAAAATACACTAAACATTTTTTCTTATATGCTTCTTGTTCTATAATGGACTAAGAATTCGGTCGCTCCATTTTTCCCACATTAAAACTTTGCCAGTTACCTTAGAAGGTCAAGAAGAGCTGGTCCCCAAAAATTGGCGTGGTCACCCAAAAATCGTCAAATTCAATTTTTCTACATGGTTATATCTTAGTTAATTTACTTGATCGCTAGAGGCGTCTTTGTTCGTGCCAGATACTGAGCCATGTATACTTTGGTTTGACCTCATCGCTTTTTGGGCATCCTTAGATTTGGCAACGCCGTATTTTATTGTTTTGTTCATTTAAAATTGTTCTTTACAAAAAGAAAACTAATAATAATAATTTAAATTTTTATTCCAATTAAAAGAATAAACCTTATAATTGTTCATTTTTTAGGCATTTTTTAAAATACTGGTAGGTAGATCAGTGCTGCTCCAGTTATCTCTCTACAACGGTTTACGTCATTTTATTCCCAAATAAAATGCCTTACAAATGTAAATACAAAGTTAATAAAAATCATGTATACTGGGTGTCTTAAAAAACGTTTAAAAAATTTTGTTTGTCTAAAATTTCAGGCATTTTTTAACTTAAAAATTGGTGAGGTCTGTTATTCACGTGTTGATATATAAGAACGATAAAAATCCAGGAATACTACGAACATATTTTAATAATACCAACTTAACGAATCAAATTCAAGACATATACAGGTTGTCCTGATAAGGTCGTCCTCCGGAGATATCTCGAGAACCCTTCATCGCATAGCTTTCGGAAAAAAATATCTATGGTAAAATCGGCCTCGAGAAAATGCTGGAAATTATTTTCAAGTTTTTAATTCTGCCGTCTAGAGGGCGTAAAACTAAGAACAAATTTAAAAACACGGATTATTTAAAAATATGCCATATTAACTTATGTCTTTGATAGTTTTCTCACAAACTACGTAAAATAAGGAAACTTTTTTCTTTTAAGCGCTTTTCCCTAACCTGTTAAATATGGAAAGGGGGAAGGAGCGAATGTACATTTAAAAAAAATTGAATAACTTTGTTTTGGCTTAACCGATTTTGATAAACTGATTTTCGTTTAAAAGAGCTTTTACCAGGGCTTAAGATAAAATATTGATATAATAAATTTATTTTTTTGTTTTATCCTCAGAGACTGATTTGTGGCAAAGTTATAAATTTGGTCTTTTTTTCGAAAAATTTAAATATAATGGAAGTATTATTATAAGCCCATTAAGCATAAAAAAGTAAAACAACTGGTAAAACCGCATTTCAACATCTTAATTAATTCTCGAGTTATTGCCGAAAAACTGCATTACTCGTATCCTTTCCTATTTTAAGCTGTCAAATAAACAACGCGGCGTTTTTATCGAGAATGCCATGACAACAAAAACCATTTGTTTCTCTGAAAATATTAAATAAAATCAATAATATCCTTATTATTTGTTTATTATCAATTTAATAACAGCATTCATAATTATACGGCTCGTCGATAATAATAGCTGATTATTATCTACGGGCTTTGGCTAATTGTATCTTCATTGTGCTAGGATGCACATTTCCAGTTTCTCTTAAACGGGATGTCAAACGTCTAAACACTTTTTTTTTAAATACCCTCTTTCGTAATACCTTATGACATATTGTCTCGCCGCCATAGAGGCATTTAAAACATTTTCAAAATAACCGGCGAGCATATCGTATGCCTCGGTGGTGAGTAGGACAATTTAAAATTACTTAATAACGATTAACAACACTACTACTAAAAATAATAACGATGAAATGCGATAAACAAAAACTAAATTTAAAATTATCAGGTTTGACAAACAATGCACTTGTCATTTTTTGACTTCCCTGTTTTCTGTGATTTTTGACGTCCCAGCACTCTCGATAAAAACGCCGCGTTGTTCATCTGACAGCTTAAAATAGGAAAAGATACGAGTAATGCAGTTTTTCGGCAATAACTCGAGAACTAATTAAGATATCGAAAAGCGGTTTTTACCGGTTTCTTTACCTTTTTATGCTATTTTTAATGGGCTCATAATAATAATACCATTGCATTTAAATTTTTCAAAAAAAATTACAAAACGTATAATTTTGCACATCAGTCTCTGAATATAAAACAAACAAAAAAATAAATTTATTATATCAATATTTTATCTTAACCCCTGCTAGAAGCTCTTTTAAACGAAATCTAGTTTATCAAAATCGGTTAGGCCGAAACAAAGTTATTCAATTTTTTTTCAAATGTACAGGGTGTCCAGTTTTCGTGTGTTTTCATATACCAGCTCCCTTACTATAAAAGATAGAAAGATGGTGTTTGCGGCTTACTGTCCTTGTTTTTTTATGAAACTTTCATTGCCGCAAACGAAATTTTCATAGCCCCCTTAGTTTCTGACATACAGGGCGATTTTGAAAATTTGTCATTTTTGACGGTCCCCTGTATCTCGATTATTTGGTAACTTTTCAATAAAGTGAAAATGGATTGTTATAGAGTTTTTTACGTAGAATTCAGTGGCGTAGGTAGTTTTTTTCTAAGAAGTTTTGTTTTTGAGTTACGACCCAAACTTATGTTTTTTTAAATGGGACACCCTATATATTTTTTTTTATCTTATTCCTCCTTTCACAGGCCTTTCAAAAATATATAATAGTCCATATTTACTTTTTAAAAAGGAAAATTTTAACACTTTTGTAAAATTTATAATTTTCCGATGGTCAATCACGGATAGCCATGACAAAACAAAATTCTATAAATGCGCCATTATGGATTGTTATTGTTGTCAAATATTACTGTTATTTGTTTGATTTGGGTTTTGTTATGTGGGAGTTTACTTCATTATTTTTGTGAAAAATTGTTCCACATGGCACAAAATAATAGATATGAGAATTATGAAAAACACGATATGTATGTTTGTTTTATCCAAGCTAATGAAGACGCCAACGCAGCCTCGGAGCTTTATTTTAATCGGTAAAGGGTTTTAAAAGTATATTATATACCTATAGGTTAAGAAGTCTTCTCAACAATGATATATTATAGGAGGTTTTTATTATAATGTGAGTATCTGATGATTTGAATAAATTTTGACATTGCTAATATTCAGCATTAACAAAAAAATTGATATGTAACATTAATATTCATAATAAATATAAAAGTTTTAATCATTATTATTATCTAGCTTTTTGTTACATAACTAATTATTTCGTAGGTATCCAGAAAGACATCAACCTGATAAAAGAATATTTCATAAAATCAAAGCCAATCTCATTGAACACGGATATTTTAAAAACTAAGGCCTAATTTTTACAACAAGGAAAACAAGGAAGAAATGAAATAAATGTTTTGGCTTCTGTCGCGGTACAACCATCCATATCATGCAGAAAAATATATGATAATGTTAGTTAAAAAATCAAAAACTCAGTTAATACTAAAAATACATAAGTTTAGACCATACAAATACCATCTCGTCCAGCATTTGCATCGGTGATGCAGAACGTAGGGTAGTTTTTTGCAATTGGTACCTACAAATGTTGCAGGAAAATGAAAATTTTGAAAGAAAGGTGGTGTGGTCAGACGAGACTTATTTTCCCAGTTCTGGTATTCTAAACCGAAACAACTCAAGGTACTGGTCCCAAACGAACCAATATGTAATATTTCCTCGAGAACGTCAAGGTCGGTTTGGATTTAGCGTGTCATGCTTCATTTTTGGCACTAAAATTAAGTATTTTATCTATGAAGGAACGCTAACCGGAAATAGACACCTAGAAATAATGCGAGATGCACTAATGGAAATATTAGAGGATGTTTCTTTGGCCGATTTAAATAATATTTATTACCAGCAAGATGGCGCTCGAGTCACAATGCTCAAATAGTGAGAGAATATTTAGAAACAACATGTCCAGATAAATGGATTGGTACGAATGGACCTGTCAGGTGGCCGCCAAGATCCCAGATCTTTCTGTGTTGAATTTTTTTTATGGGAGTATATGACAAATCAGATATATATATATATATATATATATATATATATATATATATATATATATATATATATATATATATATATATATATATATATATATAATATATATATATATATATATATGAATCTGAGCCAATTTACATGGAAAAAGAAAAGTGTTTTTTTCCAGAAAAATGTATTATTCTTTTAATTGTTTTGACGTTTCGGCCGGATATTCCCTAGCCTTTTTCAAATAGTTGTAGAAGTAGTCTTATAATTAACATTTACATTTTACGTACAGGTATATACATCAATAAAAACAATTTCATTTTGAACACATACAAATAAACTAACGAAAATTTGTCTGGAAAAAAAAAACACTTTTCTTTTTTTCCATTGTAAATTGAAGGACTAAAACAAAAAAAAATCTCCAAAAAAATATTATTAAATCACAGCCCAAGAAATTAACCTTATAAAAAATATATATATATATATATATATATATATATATATATATATATATATATATATATATATGAGACAATACCACAATATTGATCAACTTCGAGAAGCTACACATCAAGCGTTTAGGCTTTTGCAGGGTAGGCCAATTACTTTATTAAATGGATTGGAAAAATTGAAAAAGTATGTCGAAAGTGTTTGGAA
The DNA here is from genome assembly GCA_019359885.1 of Listronotus oregonensis. Classification (NCBI taxonomy): domain Eukaryota; kingdom Metazoa; phylum Arthropoda; class Insecta; order Coleoptera; family Curculionidae; genus Listronotus; species Listronotus oregonensis. The sequence continues at coordinate 2,281 of JAHBCN010007736.1, read as the reverse complement.
CACAACGGAGCCCAATTCGAGCAATTTTTGTAATTCAAATAAATAAAAATAAATTAATATGTTATTTTCTTTTAATGTTGCTTAGTTATATGTATTAATATAGAGTTGTTATAATAAAAATGACGTTGTTAATTTTGTTTTGATTTGCGGGCATAGCCTTTATACGAAAAATGATAAATTTTACAAAAATGTTAAAATTTTCCTTTTTAAAAGAAATAAATATGGACTATTATATATTTTTGAAAAGCCTGTTAAAGGGGGAATAAGATAAAAAAATAATATAGGGTGTCCCATTTAAAAAAACATAAGTTTGTGTCGTAACTCAAAAACAAAACTTTTTAGAAAAAAACTACCTACGCCACTAAATTCTACGTAAAAAACTATATAACAATCCATTTTCACTTAATTGAAAAGTTACCAAATAACCGAGATACAGGGGACGGTCAAAAATGACAAATTTTCAAAATCGCCCTGTATGTCAGAAACTAAGGGGGTTATGAAAATTTCGTTTGCGGCAATGAAAGTTTCATAAAAAAATAGGACGGTAAGCCGCAAACCCCATATTTCTATCTTTTATAGTAAGGAAGCTGGTATATGAAAACACACGAAAACTGGACACCCTGTACATTTGCTCCTCCCCCTTCCTATATTTGACAGGTTAGGGAAAAACGCTTAAAAGATAAAAGTTTCCTTATTTAATATAGTTTGTAAGAAAACTATCAAAGACATAAGTTAATATGGCATATTTTTAAATAATCCGTGTTTTTAATTTTGTTTTTATTTTTACGCCCTTTAGAGGCAGAATTAGAAACTTGAAAATAATTTCCAGCATTTTCTCGAGGCCGATTTTACCATAGATATTTTTTTCCGAAAGTTATGCGATGAAGGGTTCTCGAGATACCGCCGGAGGACGACCTTAACAGGACACCCTGTATACCACACTCTTGGGTATCCAAGAAACTTAAATATAGTAATAATTTTTTGCTGTGAAAATTAATATATTATATAAAATTTTACTACAGGCAATGGGCTAAAAGTTTTTAGTCAATGATCTATTTGAACTTTACCGTTTTTTGGTAAAAGGTTTAAAAAAAAATAGTAATAAAATATTTGGTATTCATTTTAATGGTGGTAATTTTATAAGTATTTTTTTTAAATTACGTAGAACTGATAAAACGTTCTAAAAGTTTCGACATTTTTAATAAAGTATCATCGAAAGTTTTCTTTGAATTACCGAGTTTGTTTCAGAATAAAATTGTAATTTGAACAGAAAAATGCACTTAAAGTTCTAAAACTCTTGTTTTCTTTAGTTTAATTAAATGGTTTTGTTTCAAATTTAAAAATAATTTATTTTGTGCAAAAATAATTTATTAAAAATATTTAAAACATAAGTAAGTAAACAATTAGAGCAATCTTTTCGGATAAATTTTCGGACCAATTTGTACGGACCACAACTTTTTAATGTGTTGCTTCTTGAATACAAAACTTGCTTATTAAACAGTTTTGAAGACTGTAAAATGAATAAATTAAAAAAAAGGTATTCTAGCCTATGATTTTTCAGTAAGCCAAGCAAACCATTGGAATATATGAATCGTTAATTAAGTATTATAGCTTCAACTTTCATTTTGATATATTTAAAAACAAATGTATAGAGGAGCACACGATAAAGAAGATAGTCACAAATATTGTTTATTTTACATATCATTTTCTTTGTAATATTAAAAAATCAATGTTTAAAAATAGTCTAGCAGGCACTCACACACGCTTTTCTTTTTTCTAAACTTGCAAGTAAAATATTATAGAGACAACGTTTAGAGACATCGGCAATATAAGTGGTTACTGAAAATAACGAAATAAGAAGTGTAATAAAAAAGCAATCGTAAAAGAAATATGATTGGTTATAATCTTTGGTTGCTTAAATATATAGAAAATACAATGTTATATATAGGATTGCATTTTTGAGAACGAGGTAAATTAGTCATCATTTTAAAAATTCTAAATTATCTTAAAATCTATTAATTTTTAGTAAAAATATTATGTTAAAAATAAAATGCTCTATTGAAACGACACCTTTTTAAATTAAAAAAAGATATATTGCAATTTGAATCCCATAAAACAATTTTTAAAAATATTAAAAAATCACATTTTTTTTTTGTAATTGTTTTCAACAACTTTTTCTCAGACAAGATATACTTTACAAGAAAACAGGGCTAACTTTAAAACCTTTAAAATAAGCCTAGTTAAGAGTGAATTTACGCTACACCTTAGGGGTCGGGCGAAA
>JAHBCN010007735.1:0-41964 GCA_019359885.1 Listronotus oregonensis | reverse complement strand
TCACAAATTATTCAAAAAAGAAATTTTAAATTTTGTCGTAGGTCAGCATTCGAGAAATGACTTGAATCATTAAAATGTTTTAAAAAAAAAAAACGATTTGTGTTCGGGGGAGTTTGAAAACACTCTGACCACTATTTTTTTCCTTTTATTATGGTCTTATGTTGATTTTCCTTCTTTTTTTGCTTTGCATGTGACTTAGAGAATTTGTGTTCAGACAAAAAAATGAAGATCACATCAAAATCTAAAAAAATGGTACTCACCATTTTTTTTACAAGACCAACATTGTTCGCAAAAACGGCTGTCGAATAACCCATAACATACAGATTTTCTAGAACTCTGAAAACGGCTAAAAACTGCAGATGGGCAAAACAATTTTTTATCAAAATGCAAAAATGATGGTGAAGGAAATTTTCTGGGATTATTGAACACTTGCTAAGGTCTCCTTATAAAAAAGAAATGTTAATAACAAACCATTTCTTCAAAAAATATCAACAAATAAATGAGATACTCACAAAATATTGTGAAAAAAAAAATACTTCAAACCCTTTTTTAATATTCTAGAAAAATAATATTGGACCCAAACTTATATGCAATGATAGATACGGGTCTTCCCATTCCGATGAACTTTAAATTTTTAAAAAATATACATTATTGCCCGAGTAATGAAACAATTCGTCCGCCCGCTTAGAAGTGAATCCATGAAGATAGTGGCATTCTAGAGGTAGAGCGGCAGCTAAAATGAGGGAAATTTTGGATCCCGTTATTTCAAAAACTATCGATTTTTCAAAAAAAATTATGGAAACCATTTTTGTAGAATACAGGACATCTTTATTTTTTGTCTTAACAAAAATTCTCCAGTTTGCATATTTTGGCAGATATTAGCGTGAAACCCATTTTTCGGGCTTTGAAGGGCCATTTTTAGCCCTTTTCCACCTGTTAATGTTGATAAACTTTTTTTCGCTCAAAAGCATCCCCGAAGGCTTAAGAATTGCGCCACAAGGGCAAATTGTACAGATTTATTTACAGCTTTGTCCCTTCATTTACTGGCCTATATGTAAATTCTTTTTAAACCAAAAGTCAGTCCATCTAAGCTGTGTGCAGATTATTCCATTTTCGTTTTGTGAGGTATCTCGCATATTTGTAGAGATATAAAAAAGTGCTTTTCACAATTGTGCGCTACATTTTTGGAAACTAAGCATGCCATAAACAGATTTATCATAGCCATATTAGTTTCTAAGCTACAGGCTAATTTTAAAAAAGCATTTTTTGGTCACACCTCGTATCTTAGGTATCCGATAACCTATAAAAAAAATAATAATAAAAAAAAATGACCATATTATAATTTTTTACGTAGAATTTTCGCGTTTTTAAATTTATTTTTAGTTGATGAAATACACGATTATAAGTACTGTTTTTGAGATATAACCTAAACATTCTATTTTTAAAATAAGACACCCTGTATATTTTTAATCATTTAGGTTGAGCATTCTTTAAGCCTTTTAAAAATATATACTTAAATACCATTATTAGATAAAAACCCTGATCATGACTAATCCATTAAAATAAAAAAAAGTGACAAAAAGTTGGCAGACCTGTTTTTAATTATTTATAAAATGTTTTTATTTTATAATTGCAGTTTATAAAAATTATACAAAATGTAATATGTTGGTATGTTTTATGCTATCCAATAAAAATCTTTAAGAGGCTTTGGGATTATATTTTCATAGGTAATGTATTTAGAGCCCTATGTTTCAAAAAATATCTTTGGGTTCTTTTTATTCTGCTTAAATATTTCGCGAAGGCCCAATACAACCGTTTTCAGACAAATGGATTATTTTATAAATTATTTATAAACATTAAAATATCATCCATATAAACTTAAAATAGTTGCATTCTTGCATTGGCACCGGTGATGCGGACCTTCAATTACTATTTCGCCAATAATATTTAGAACAAATCCGTCTCAATGAGACTTTTTGTAGACTCGTTTTCTGGTCAGACAAATGTTATTTTGCAAGTCTACAGAAAATTATTATCTGTTATTTGAGATGGCACAACAAGAGCACTTCGGCGTTGACGTATCTTGATATATTTTGGTGTATCGAATTTATGACGGAGGTCTTACGGTCCTTGGAATCCTAGAAGAAGTTATTCTGGCATTACTAGATAATGTTCCATTGTATCGTTACAATGCCGTTTATTTCCAACAAAACGGTGCAATAAAGCCACAACTCTGAAGACTTTAAGGGGTATTTCTAGAAGATAACTTTCCACAAATATGAATAGGTACTAACGGATATCGCTTTAACGGGCAATCAATTAAACTTTTCAAAATTTACAAGAAAGGTGACTATTTCTTTTTAATTCCAATAAAAATTTTACAAAATGCATTCGAGAAAATGGCTATCATCTTGAAAACCATCTTAAAATTCGTTGCGTTTTTTTTTAATTGTAACAGATTTGTTTCGCTCTAACCAAATTATTAAGGACAACCGAAGTATGAAAAATATTTGAAAAATATTTATTAACATTGCATTTCATTTTTAACTCAATGTTTTTATTTCAAAGAATTTTGTTTCTGAGAGATTGGTTATGGCATACCGATACCAATGAAAAAAAATATAAATTTAGGGCTTCCTTTTCAATATAATGGTATACTAGCTTATATTTTTGGAAAGCCAAAAAATGCTCAATTTAAATAATAAAAAATATACAGGATGTTCTACTTAAAAAACATAACATGTTTGGGTTATATCTTTATGTGTTTTTATGGGAAATTTAAACCAAGCCACTAAATTTTATGTAAAAGGTTCTATGAGAATCTTTTTTTATATTTTGATAAGTTATAGAATAGCTAAAATACGAGGGGTACCCGAAAATGCAATATTTTAAAATCACTCTCCAGGTCAGAAACTAATATGGTTATAATGAGTCTGTTTACGATATATTTAGTTTAATAAAAAAGTAGAACACTTAGTCAAAGCAATGAAGCACTAAAAAGGCCAAAAGTTCGGAATTTTTTGTACTAAGATGGATCGGAATGCGGTCTTTTGCATTCGCTTCCAAATTTTTTTTGTAAAAAATGTACCTACTTTGTGACTAATACAAAGCGCAAATTGCATTGCTGCAGCCAAAAAAAAATACTTTTTTTAAGAGGGCCTTTGAAAAATTTAATTACTTTGTAAATAAGAGACAGAACTGACCCAAATCGGGGACAGCCGACCTGGAGCTCAGAAACGCCGATGAAGGTCATCTCCGTGGACCTCTCCCGGGAAGGAAAAAAACTTAATGCCCAGGAGTTTTTTGGATCGCTTAATTTAAATATGGCATTGGCGAACACTCCCCGGACACCTGGTGCACCGGAACCTGGACGCGGACCTCATATCCGAGGGTTTTCATCACACCATTGAAAAAGACGAACCGAAAATCGTTATGGGGGATTTTTTGGGGCGCTGAACCCGAATTTCACGTAGAAAATAACCCCCTGGACGCGGACCTCATCTCCGACCTCACATAATCGAAAAAGACAAACCTGGGCCTGAACGACGTCTCCAAAGGTTTTCTAGACACGACCGCTAAAGACAAACTAAAAATCGTCATTATACCTTGTTGCAGTTTAAAATATAATTTTAAAGATTATACTTTGTCGTTGTTTATAATAAAAACAATAAAAAATCATATTTCTTTTTAAAAAGACAAATTTGTTTTACACAATTTTTATTTTTTTAATTCAAATAAAAATCTAAAAAGTATATAACAATTTTTTTATTTAGTTCTGGTTAGATATAATAAGTTCTGGTTGGTTTTTTCCTTCGTTATAATTTAATCTGGTTTGAAATATTAGTATAGAAATTTTTTGTCAAAAATTCAAAAAATAAATAAATAATACATTTTTCTGGTATACCTTAAACCATCTTGTATTGTTTTACATTATAAATATTTTTTTTCTGCAAATTTTAAGTGATTTGGCATACAAAAAAATAATCGATAACGATTTTCGGTTCATCTTTTTCGATTATGCCTCCAGGTTCCGGTCCACCAGGTGTTAAGGGGGTCGTTTTCGACGTGAAATTTGGATTCAGGGCCCCAAAAAACCCCCCATAATGATGCGTTTCGCGTCCAGGTTCCGCTGCACCGGGTGTCCGGGGGGTGTTCACCGATGCCATATTTGAATTCAGCGACCCAAAAAACCCCCCGTCAAATTTCTCTCCTTTCCTGCATGAAATTTGGGAGAGTCCCACGGTGATAACGTTCATCGGCTGGGTCAATTTGAACATCATAATCGTGATCAGCGACTTCAAAAACCCCCGAGAACCCGATTTGGGTCAGTTCTGACTCTTGCTTACAAAGTTAATAAATCTTCCAAAAGCCGTCTCAAAATATGCATCTTTTGAATGCAGTTTTCGCTGCAGCAATGCAATTTGCTTTTTGTATAAGTCACCATCATACTTTTTTTTACAAAAAAATTTTGGAAGCGAATGCAAAAGACCGCATTCCAATCCGTCCTTGTATAAAAATTCCGATGTTGAGTGCTTCATTGCCTCGACTAAGTATTGCAAAAAACGCCACACTCTATCTTTAAAATATAAAAATACCTTGCAAAAGTGTCAAAAAAAAGAATGTCTGTACATTCTTTTTAAATTTTGTAAACCTTTAAGATAACAGATTATTAACCAGAAACAACTAAAAAAATGTGCTTGAAGAAACCTTAAGCTCACTATTAAGGGTATAGCTTACATTTTTAGCAGATAAAGCAACACCTGTTATTATCAGAGATATTTAAAGTTTAAAATAATTGTCTAGTATATTAAACAGCTTAGAACATATTTTATCAAAAATAAAATTATTAAATTTCATAATTTGTAGATATATGATTATCTTATTTTTTATCGCAGCATGATAGAATAATGTTTATTAACCAGTTAAAAGAAATGAAATAATATTAATATTGTGTTTAATTTATTTTTTTGCAAATTATTTCCCAAAATACTCTTCATAGTTTCCAGTGACATTGAAAAAATACCTTTACCATTATCGTATTTATTTGCACTCCTAAAAATTTAAAAAGCTTTAGACCGAATCAATTACACAGACTTCTTTCCCAGACATCAGAAATAAAATATTTTTAGAATAACGGCGTCTGGCAATTTATTTTTGGCTTGTTATTTTTGTTACTTTTTTGTGTCCTGCAGAGCTATCTACCCCACGTAATATTTCACAAATGACTGACTTTGGGGAAGATTATAAGCGGACTTAAATCAGTGTCGCTCGGCAACCGGGCTCAAATGGCAATTAGCAATTAAGGCACTTCTCTGAGTGCGTGTTTTGTATACGCACTCCCTATGAGATCCGTGGCGCCTTTTGCCCATTTTAAATTGTTAACGTGCTGTCTGGTTAGCGTGAACACGACAGTTAAGCCAGCAGTGATCATGTTTAAAGCAGATTAACCATTAGCGAACGAACGAACCGAAAGGTTTTTTATTGAAAAGGAAAAGTTAAACGTAAACTCTTATGTTGTCTTATAAAATGTGCTCCCAACTAGCAAATGTATTTTATAATTTTAATTTTTTACAACTTTTTTGTTTTATTAATGCTTCCAAGATGTTAATACAGTTGTGGATAACACTATATGGTTGTCTGCAACTGAAATGTTTAAATATTTTATCATTAAAATGTTTCTACTACAATATTAAAAAATATCTAATAAAGCAGTTACAAAAAAATTATAAATATTTCATAACTAAGCTATAAAACAACTTAGTCTACAAAACTAAATTGTTTTATGACGCATTTGTAAGAGTCTTTATTTTATTGTATTAGTTGGCCATCTTATAAAATACTTTTTCTAAAGTAGTATTTAGGACTATTATTTTTGGAGTAAATTCTTACTCCAGAGCTTGCTATATAATTATTTCATAAAGATGCAGTCTGCTGTAGATTGGAAACAGGAACAAAATGATTACATAATTAAATTGTTTTTCTTTAAATATAATTATTGCTGCTACCTACGCAATAAAACACATTTTCTATAATATATTTCTTTCATTAAATGTGCGGTTATGTTTCCTTATTTCTATACCTGGGCTTTGTTTTTTTATAAAAATATTTATAGCGATTGATAGTGCAAAAGCAGAAATTTAAAATGTCAGATATAGGACAATGAAAAAAAAAAATAAAAAAGTGATGTTTTTCGTAGAAAAGTGAAAATTTGTTGTGAAAATATTATAAATAGTAACTTACAGTAACAGTGGTATTAGCATCAAAACACAGCAGTCAAGGGATAATTAGAACAGGACAAAAACAATAAATATTTAAAAAATCTTAGATTATAGGCACTTTTTTTAATTTTCACGTTCAGCACTAAGAGCTCTATTTTAGAATGTAAACAAAAGGATCCCTAACATAATTCCGCAAGATCCTAGGACGCTTTTAAAATAATCAGATGATTGTCATGACAAAAGTTGAAGATCAAAGTAATTAGGTATATTTGCTTTAAGAATGCCTGTGACACAACAAAATTTTGTCTAAGCACTGATCTGCCTAAGACTGTTAACATAAATAATCTCATTATTTTAAATTTTGTAAAAGTAGCCTTACAATTTAATTATCGTAAAATGCTTACTCCTAACGCAAAAGTATTTTATAGAAGGCAGCCATTTTAAATGTCCATGCACTAGTTCGTTACTCTAATACAGACATGTAAAGTTACAACAATTATCATATTTTTGTTATTAATGACAGTTAAAAACGTGCTAGCTTAAACATATTTTATAATTAAAATAATCTGACATATTATGTTTTCAAAATGACTTTTATTCAAAAAAATTTAGAAATCATCGGTAAACAGAAAGCGCGCAGTAAAATTTCCTTCGCACTGAGAATTTTAGTCCCCACGGGAGATGCGTATAAACGAAGATCCATATTACTTACTATTTAATCCAATAAGTATGGCTTCCTCTGTGTATTTTTGCAGATGTTTTTCCTTGTCATTTCGTTTTGATTCAAAGATATTTGTGGCGACTTTAAAAATATATTTAAAAAACCCATTTATTTTATTACTGTGTTACCGTTAAGCATGTTTTTCTTAACAGGTCTGTTATAAAAATTCTTAGAAAATAGTAATCAAGAGCTATTAAAAGAAGCTTTAATAAAACAGTTCTATAATGCCGTTTTTGAATATACTTAGGGTTAACTGAAATGTTTATATAATTATTTTTTATTTATTTCAATAACCATTACAAAATATTAATGGTGACTAAAGTATTTTATAAAATGGTGCAAATTTTACATTTATAAGTGCTGCAAAAACATTATAAAAATGTTTCCGAAAGAAATAATGTTTTATAAAATTTGTGTCGAAAACATTTCTAGGACTTTTATAAAACACTAAATTGGTAATTGGGTTGTGGCAAAATAGGCACTTTCATATTTTTTAGTTATATTTGTGGTTACACTTGTAAGCATTACAAAAATAATTAACAAGCAAGTAAAAAATAATACACCTTTAGTAATAGCACCTGTCGAACATGGTAACTGGCAAAATTGCTTGTGTCAAAAAGGGATCTACAAAAATAATATTTGTTAACATAAACATCTACTAAAATTACATCTGGTAGGTCGTTTTGGTTATCACGTGCTTTTTATATATTTTTCAAATTTAACCTCTTACCAAACTTGTTGAGGTCGACTTTTGACTCAATTTGATAAAATTAAGACGTTACCCCAGAAGATTGTATATATTGAACTTTTGCATTTTTAAGACGCCCTGGGTTTTGACCAATTGTTTTCAAACTTTGTCAAGTTATAGTTTTTAAGACGCTAATCAAAAGTCTCAAGGAGCACAAAATCTAAAAACTTGTCTAACTCTGCCCAAGGCCGCTGGGGATTTGGAGATCTTGAGGGTGATTTTGGGGAGTTAGAGGAGTTTTTGAGTTTTGTGCTCTCTGAGACTTTTGATCAGCGTATTGAAATCTATTACTTTGCAACGTTTGAAAACAAACAAAACTCATTTACCATAGAAAAATTACGGGGTCCTTTGAAGTGCGTTTATCTCGGAAACAGTTGCTCCTAGAAACATTCATAAAGTATATATTTTTGACGCAGCGGGAATCATAGTAACTTCTTTTTTAATAAACAGGTCAATATATGTATCTTCGAAACGGCTGAGCTGATTTTAACAAACTTGGGCTAGTTGAAAAGAGCTATTTTTGTGCTAAAAATGTTATAATATCTAAAGTTTAGTTAATTCCACATGTTTCCGCTAGAGAGCATTTTTGACATTCCGACAGAAATGGGTAATTTTCTTTAAAAAATTAAATGCATCGGTATGCTTTTTTTAATAGCTAAATGATATCTAAACAAACTCACAAAAACCGCATCTCGATATCTTGTTCCGAACCTAAAATAATGGCCAAAGAAAATTTATACGGAAATCCCGTAATTTTTATTTTTTTAAACTAATTATTCTGGATTTGTTTTTATTATATAAGTTGTAGCCTATAAAGGACCAATTAAAAAAAAGGTTTTCCAATGCCCTCGTAAATGCTCGAAATGCTGAACATCACGCTTTATGAATTACGAATCCAGTTTTTTATATCTTCTCTGATTGTAGGTTGAGTCTAAAGCACGATATTCTTTAACCGCCCCCATAAATAAAATTCAAGACAAGTTAAGTCTGGTGATCGAGGAGGCCATGGAACAGAGTTCCTCTTCTTATCCACCACTGTTAAAATACTGCATTAATATGCTCTCGCACAATATTAGCAAAATGTGCTGCGCAACCATCCAGCTGCAAAAACAAGTTTTGCCGTGTTTTTAGTAGCACATGTTTTAACAATAAGGTTAATTAATTGTCCAAAAAGTCAAGTAACACATTACCATTTAGGAATTGTTTAAAAAAATATGGGCCAATAATTCTGCCTACCAGTACGGCACACCACACATTTAAACTTCAACGCCCTTTCTGCAGACCAGTGATCCATATTGTGCATTTTGACTTTCCCGTCACTATTAAAGGTGGCTTCATCGGTCCAAAAAAATTCAAAGAAAAATCCTCTATTTTTGCCTATCATGCCTAACATCCAATGGCAATAGTCCAACCTCCGATCAAAGTCTTCTCTGTCAAGGCCTAATGCAAACGACATGATATGGGTTACTTCTAAATCTAATTAAAAATAGGTTAAATTTAAATAAATCCCTATATTTTGATGGCCAACAGAACTAACCTATGGTCCTCCAAAATATTTTGAACCATTGTTCCTGATATGTCCAACTCAAGGGATAATGCTCTTGTGCTAACATGAGGATTTCCTTCAATATATCTCAGTACGCTGTTAATATTTTCCTTTGTTCTTCCAATTCTTTGACGTTGAAATGTAGGCCGAAAACTACCATTGGTTCGTAAGCTCGCCACTAATTGGTAAAAAACACTCACCTAGCAAGGACGCCGATTTGGATATCCAGTCGCGGAAACTCTTTTTACTACTGCGGCATTCTGAAGACATTTAAAATAAACTGCAAGCATATCAACAACTTTATCGGTTGTAAAATGCATTTTGTAAGCACAAAAATTGCTCAAAGTAACGCAAAACTATTGACAACTGTGGCATGCTTCTATTAATTGTCTTTTCGAATATATCCATGTTTCCTCCAGCTCTATGTTGTCTTCCTCGTGTCTTAGACAGTCAGATTTGTTACCTATGGCTATTTGATAGTCAATTTCTTTATTGGGTGCTTGAAAAGCTTCCAAGTCCCATCCTGCTCTTTGTTCATTTTGCTTCGTTTTCTGCGTTGCTATTCTTATTCTCAACTTAGCTTTAACCAGCAAATGATCAGTATCGCTATCTTCTCCTCTCATACTTCGTGCGTGCATACTAATGCAGCGAAACCTGGACCTTTAATCAACGGGAAATTAATAAGCTTCTTGTATTTAAAAGAAAAGTTCTCAGAATGATATTTGAACCCAATAGAGATGAAACAACAGAAATATGGAAAAGACCCCACAATGCTGAATTGGCGGCAATCTATAGCAGTAAAAACATAGTCAGGCACATAAAAGCTAACCGAATAAGATGGACAGGTCATGAAGTAAGATTAGAAGACCACAGATTGATAAAGACAGTATTCCTTGAGAGACCAGATGGCAGTAGATCAATAGGTAGACCCAGAAAAAGATGGAAGGATGCTGTTGCAGCAGATTTATCTAAGATGGGAGTCCAGCAGTGGCAAGTGGAAGCACAAGATCGTAGGAGATGGAGAGCAATAGTGGATGCGGCTGAGACTCACCCAGAGTTGTAATGCCAGGGAAGAAGAAGTATATATCCATAGTGAATATACATTTAAACCAAAAATATGCCTTTTATTATAATAATAATTTATGGGATTTCCATATAAAATTTTCTTTGGCCTAAATTCTAGGTTAGGAACAACATATCGAGATGCGGTTTTCGCGAGCTTATTTAGGCATTATTTAGCTCTTTTTTAATTAAAAAAGCATATCAATGCATTTAATTTTTTTAGAGAAAATTAACCTTTTCTGTCGGAATATCGAAAAATGCCTTCTAGCGGCGACATGTAAAACTAACAAAATTTTAAATATAACATTTATAGCCCAAGGATAGTTTTTTTAACTAGCCTTAAAATCGGCTCAGCAGTTTCAAAGATTCAGGGTGTTTTTTACGGAAACCTTTGAATACCCCCACCACATTATTTTTAGAGATACAGCAAAATTTGTCAACCAAAAAAGATTTATATTATCCTCGACTTTAAAGATTAAAAATTCTTTTTGTTAGGTTAATATAGCGGAATTTACAGAAACATCAATTTCTTAGATTCAAGATTGCAGTTACGCCCCCTAGCGGCCATTTCAGAAACTTGAAAATATTTTTTAGGTTTTTCCCTTGTTCGTTTAAGTAATAACTTTATTTGTCGCAAACCTTTACGATAGAAAGGTTTCCAAATACAGTACCTCGCATTCTTAGTTGGCCACCCTGTACAGGGTTTTTTTATATACTATACTATACCTAGAGGTCAAACGATGGGCAATAGGTAAAATGAGTAAATACAAATGTTTTGGAGTTCACTTTATAGTATCTCTAGGACGTATTTTTGAATATACAGGGTGTCCCAGAAAGAAATGCCAGAATAAGGTTATATTTTTTTTTTAAATCGAACACCCTATATATTATATTTCTCTATTAAAAATATATGATATGTCTATATTTGGTCCAGCCATTTTCAAAATATCGAGCTTCAAAAATTGTAAAGTAAAACATACCCACATAATTATTAAGCTAGGACGCGTAAGATCAATATGGCATGGAAAACAAATGTCTCTTATTTATTGACATAACAACAGGATGACGTTTTGTGGTGTATGCAGCTAAAAAAAAACTGTTAATTATGAAAAAGGACAAATTTATTAACTGGCCAAACTAAACTAAAATAATTAAATTGTCAGAATTTGGAAAAAACAAGTAGTACTGTCAAAACTTAAAAACAAATTTTAGGTATTTTCTACATTTCCGCCATGATTATTTCAACATTTCAATTTCTTTTTTTAAACTTATCGTTAATAGCACGTGAAACAAAGTCAGGATGGTCCCTGTTAAGTGATAGTATTTCATTTTGTATTGATTGCCGCAAAGTTTATATATTCTGTGGCCTGTTATAATATATTTTGTTTTTTAGAAACCCCACAGAAATATATCCAGTGGATTTAAATCGGGGCTATTAGCTGGTCACCTAAGTGGACTATGTCTTCCAATCCAAAATTCATATTTTTCATTTAAATATAGAGTTACTGGCAAGACGTTGTGTGGCGGTGCACCATTATGTTACCAGATAGGATTAGATTATTGTTGAATTGGTATATTTTCTAATAGGTTCTCTATATATTGTTCTAAAAGATTTAAATAACTTTCACCATTTAAATATCCGTCAAAAATAATAGGACCAATAACTCCCTTTGCAAACATAGCACATCAAACGTGAACGGACCTACGCCCTGTATTTTGTGAGGGTTTTCAGTTGCCCAATATTGTTTATTTTTGCAATTATACATTTCTGATGTTGTAAATGTTTCTTCATCAGTAAAAATAATGTTATTTAAAAAATTTGGATTTTGAGCGATATGCGCGATTATCTCTTGAGAGATGTGCAGCCGCTTTCTCATATTTTTCTCTGTTAAATTTTGAACTGGCATAAATTTATATAAATAATAATTATAAAACTGCAAAGTAGAATAAATTTTGTAAATTAATTTGCCTAAATAATCTGCTGCATCAGGAACAGAACAGACCTTTCAGGATCCTCTAAAAATTTTACTTTTGTATAATTAATTATCTAGACTTTATAAAGCGAATGTCTTACCTTGAAAATATAATAAAATATTTAAAAGCTAAATAATTATGTGTGTATGTTTTACTTTACAATTTTAAAGCTCGATATTTTGAAAACGGCTGGACCAAATCTAGACATATTATATATTTTTTAAAAGAGGAAGTCTAGAGAAGTTTAAATATCTGACAATATATAGGGTGTTCCATTTAAAAAAATATTACCTTTTTCCGGCATTTGTTTCTGGGATACCCTGTATATTCAAAAATAAGTCCTGGAGATACAATGAGGTTACCCCTCAAACATTTGTATTTACACATTTTACCTACTGTCTATAGTATAACCTCTAGGTATGGTGCAAAATATAAAAAAACCTGTACAATGACGTTGTCTATGTCCTTCTGAAATAATAATGACTACAAAGGCATTTCACCTTTATTTTAATTTTTACTTTATTTTAATTTTAATTTAAAAATTTTATCCTAAATTAGATTTAGGATTAAATAGAAAGCGCTCAATTTAGCATCAAAATATTTAGCGTATTATATCCACAAAAAACTATTAATTAACATAACTGATTTTTTTTTAATTTTAAATATGATATAAAAGTAACTAAATAATTTATTTTATGTTTTTATTATCTACGTTTTTGTTTTGAAAGTTAAATGTCATCCCAACCTCAAAGCAATTAAATTTCCATAAAAAATTAAATTAGATCGTGTTGCCTGTCCTCGGAGGATTATAAACCAGATTTCGGTAACCGTTTCTAAACCCTTCATTTATCCTTCTCCGATTTTATCAGAATTTGTCAAGTCGGTGCAGTTGTGAAGTCCATCAGTGTCAGTTTGACAGAGAGAAAATAATTACAACTGGGAATTGGATTCGAATAAAATTAATGAAGAGCATCTTCTTGCAGTTATAGAACAGTTATAAAGTAAGTTTAAGCCATAGGGGAGTACTCGACCGTTTATAGGAATTTAATGGAAAGAAGAAATTAAGATTTAATAGAGACATAGCAACTGCAGACTTAACGAAATATTGGGTTTACGGCCGGTTGCAGAAACAAAATTTTATTACTTGATTAACTAATGGCCTGTTAAATTTAACGGCCCGTTAAATTATTTAGTTGCACAAACGACATCCTAACAGAGGATTAACTAATTGCCTGTTAAATCGGGCAACATCGCAGATTTAACCGGGGCTGTCAAAAGAGGCGTCGGTTTCTTATTCCTAACCTAACTTAAAAAGTTTGTTTACAAATTATTCATTTTGATATTGTGAAAGTGAGTGTTTTAAAGTGTTTTTAAATTATGGAAGACAAGCCTAATAAACGCCATAGGGGCTCCAATTATACGGAAGGAGAGAAGGAGCAATTATTAAATATAGTTGCAAAGTGAGTAGGTTATTTTTAGTATGAAACCAAGAATATTTACTACACAATAATTTTTAATTTTTTGACCCAAATATAATTCCTTAATACCTCTGAGCAACCAGGTTTCCCTTTACATGTCTTATTTTATCTAATTATCCTTTAGTCCTTTATTTCCCCTCTTTTGATTACTGTTTTTAGGTACAGTCATATAATCAATAAGCAAACAAGCAATGTTTTCCTTAAACGAAATCGGCTACTTGGACAACAATAGAGTCTGAGTATAATTCTCTGGCATCAACTGGTTTAAGGAGTGCTGGACAATTAAAGATTTTATATGGGAAAAATTTAAAAAGAAAAACCAGAAAACAAGTAGCTGATAAAAAAGTAAGCATTTTTTGAGTTAATTATGTACTGCACGTTATCTTTTAATTGCACATACTTTTTAAAATAAAATTACATAAAATGTATGCTACAATTAGTGTTATACACTTGAATATACATAAATAAAGTTGGAAAACTTATTAAGAAAGTAAGATAATAAAATATTTTTAATTTATTAAATGCAAGGTATGCTTAAAGTCTAATGTATAATTTCTAATTGCAGAAACAAGATATTCTAAAGAATTAGAAGAGATGGTGCCTCTAAAGGGGATGTGATTGTTGCACTTACTCCAGTATAAGCAAGATAAGGTATATACATTATTTTACTTTTTATTCCCATATTTTTGGTTACATATATTTTATGTGATTCTAGTTGATTCTATTGTAAACACAAAATATTATTGTTTTCGTATTTACTTGTTTTAAAACCTAAACTAAATTTCAAAAATAAAAGAAAATTATAATTTAAATATTCCTTACAGAAAGAGATGAAGAAAACTGGAGGAGGAGCATATGTACCCCAGTTGGATGACGTTGGTGCACGAGTTATTTCGATAATTCAAGAACAGGTTCAGCCAATTTCTTGTAGTTTGATGATGCTGCGGTTTATTTTGGTATAGTATTTTTTTCTTACATTCTCATTTTAAATACAAATACAAATAGTTTATTCATGCAGTGTACAAATGTACCAACACATATGTTACACGTGTCCAGTTAAATATGTATAAATATTTCTAAAATTAAATTACATATTATCAGTGTGAGAAATTCTGGTCACTAAATTCATGTCAAAGTTGGAATTGATAATATAAAAGATCTACTTTAAATATGCATCTAACCTATAATATGACATGGTTTTAAATACTAGGAGTTGATATTTGTAATAGAATAATTATGAATTTGACATACATATTCATTCAAACACCAGGACAATAACAGGCAAGGCAGTTCAATAAGACCTGCTCGACCAAGTTTACATCGGACCTACTGAACCACGTGGTAAGGTCGTAATAATAACGGTAGGTCAACTAACAGGACATTGCAAACTTAACAAGCACCTGGAAAGAATAAGCCTGGTGGGGAATAGCCTGTGTAGGTTCTGCCAGGAGGCTGAAGAAACAGCTGTACATGTGGTGCCATTGCGAAGCACTATGCAGGCTTTGGTTTACTAGGCTTGGGGGAGAAGCCAAAACCGACAAGTTATATGAAGTGGCCAGTGTCGAGACTCTGGAGTCTAGTTAAGAGACGGGCCAGGACAAAGGTACTCTAAGAGAATGATAGGAGAAACCACAATAAATCTGATAAGGTTGCAGTGGTGGAGGTCCTTTTCGCCATCTCCGCTCAAAATAATCTAATCTAATCTAATCTAGGTATTCATTTTTACTAGGGGCTGTTTGTGTTTACTGTCCAAAATTAGAAGAAGATAAACAGTGATCTATAACTTTTGAGAACATCAAACATTTGGAGTCACGAGTTTCATTTATATTAAAAAATAAATAATAGTTTATTACTTTTTATTTTCAAAGGTGATTCTAAAGATAAGGAAGATTTTGTTCAACAAAATAAAGAGGCAGCCACCAGAGAATCTCCAATAATATCCTCTCCCAATCCCATTATTCCTACCCTACCAGAGTCGAAACCAGTAAGAACATTAAGAAAAAATAAAATTACGAAGACAAAATACTCGGCAGATTTTTTGAAGAAGAAGTATTTTAGTATTAAGATAGAAAATGCTCTTTTACAAAAAAAAAAAATATGATAAGGAGCATAATTTACAAATGCAGGTTTTAACCCTAGAGTAGTCGCGCCATGGTCTCTAAGACCGGATGGCGCGAAAAAGTAAATATTTTTAAGCACAGAGGGCACCAGCGGCTGTGCCGCCACAAGTCTGCTTAATTAGGTCAGGTATTCAGTAGTATTAATTGTGTTGCCGTACGGGAGTGATCTTGCGTCAGGGAACGTAAAACGGTCTGTGACACCAGGGCGATAATCAGTACACGGTCTGAGACTCCAGGAATTACTTGCGTGAGAGTTTTGTTAAACTGTAGGTAAGAATTTTGCTTTTCACCCCAAAATGTTTTTATATACCCAATATTGTTTAACTTGAAATAATTTTAAAAGAAAATGTTTCAAACTTGTATATATCCACAGTGAGTTTATAAAATTATAAAACATCGTGAGTAAAATAAAAAAGACACAGGTTGTGATATATTTTTTTAATTTAGGCATGAATTCCTATGAAAATGAGCAAAGAAGGTTGGAAAAATTAATGCAAGAAGTATTGGACCAGCAAACTTTAGAAAATTATCAAGATCCAGATATTGCTGATGATCAATCGGATCAAGGGAGGCAGATTATGAAGCTTGAAGAGCACCACAGTGACATTGAACAGGATGTGAGTGATTCAGAAGAGTCTTATGAGCTCAGTACAAATTGTCATTTATTGGCAAAGACAGAAAAACATATTGGAGAAAACGTAATTTCGAATATACAAGTAGAAAAAAACTCGGAAGGAGAATATCCTTAAAACGGCTTCCTGGACCTACGGTTTATACTCGATCTCTGACAGCTCTATTGAAATTTGGAACTATTTTGTAAATGATGATATAATTAGCATAATTGTTGACTCTACAAATGAATACATTGAAACAGTCCGAGAAAGCTTTTCACGCGCTATGGATGCAAACACAACAACAAAGACAGAAGTAAGAGCACTAATTGGATTGCTTTATTTGGCCGGCGTTTATAAGCAAATCGGATGAATGCTGAAGACTTGTGGCAAACAGATGGAGTCTGGGGTAGAAATATTCCGCTTGACAGTGTCATTGCAACGATTTAGATTTTTATTACGATGCTTAAAGGTTTTGATGATAAGGCAACAAGACAGGAAAGAAGATTAACTGACAAATTGGCTCCAGTTCGTAACGTCCTTGAACAGTTCACGAAAAAATGTGAAACTGCATACCACCCATCGTCTTTACTACGATAGATGAAATGCTTCCAGGATTTAGAGGAAATGTCCTTTTCGAATCTATATTCCTTCTAAGCCAAATAAATATGGCATTAAAATATTTGCCCTATACGACGCAAAATTATATTATGTCTCAAAAATTGAGGTTTATGCTGGTGAACAGCTAGATGGTCCCTACAAATTGTCAAATTCACCGACAGACGCGAGCACATAAAAGGCACTTCAAGAAACATAACGATGGACAACTGGTTCACGTCTGTCCCACTGATAAAAACACACTATTAGAGGAGTATAAGTTAACGGTGATCGGAACAATAGAAAAAATAAAAAATAGTTGCCTCTTGAATTTCGAAACCCACACCAAGACCGGAATGTTCTTCAATGTTTGCTTTTAGTAATACATGTACGCTAGTCTCCTACATTTCTAAGCCGAAGAAGAACGTACTATTGGTATCGAGTTCTTAATGGGGGCTCTTAACGAAACCCTCATAATCACTGATTACAATGCCACCAAAGGAGGAGTAGATACGTGCGATCGTTTGTGTGCAATTGATGTTCCCGAAATACTAGAAGGTGGCCGATGGTGCTATTTTATTTTGTATTGCAAATATAGCAGGCATAAATTCCCAAATTATTTATACACCTATTCTCCCAGGAAAGAAATTATTGAGGAGAGCGTTTCTAAAACATCTGGCGAATGAGCTAATTTATCCTCATTTAAAAGTCCGTGCCATGATTGTGTCCTTGCCCTATAGTATTCGATCAGATTGCGAGAATTGTGCCAGATCAAACCAATGAACAGAGCATTCACAGGACAGACCTCCAGGCCGTTGTGCATATTGTAGCTGGAAAAAAACAGAAAAACCAGATTTTCTTGCTTTAAGTGTAATACCTACCATGTGTTTGGAGCATATTACTAGCATATGCAAATCGTGTCTGAAAATTCTTTAAATGCCCTAATTTTCATTGTTTAAGTTAATTATTGTTTAAATAAATACTAGTTGGTTGTGTTTACGTATATTTATAAATATTTTTAATTAGTTTTTATAAGAGCTTTGTGTGTCTATGTTTCTTGGAATAACTACTTTATTTTTAAATGAATTTGTTATTTTTAAAGGCATTTTTTCAATAAATATTAGTCAAAATGATTGTTCTATTTTTCTCTAGCTTGTCTACAACAACTGGTGCCTTCAAAATTGTTTACTTTTTCAAAATGGCTAACCGGTCTAGGGGACTGGCGCGACCAACCAAGGTAGTAAATTAAGCGCGACTAATCTAGGGTTAAGGGCACAATTAGCCAAATTACAAAAAGATTAAATAATATAATGTTTTGCATAGCGTTAAAAATAAGCTTTTGTCTTCAAGGTTTTATGTACTATTTATTTTATATTTTGGCTTGCAAATTATGTACTTCTTGTTTGTAAAATGGTGACAAAGAGCCAATTTAAATATACTTCCTAATAACATTTTTGCCGGTCAAGCATTGGCAAGGAGGGTATCGAAAAGACGCAAATGGTTAGTTGGCCATTATTAGGTATATTTGCGATAATGTAATGGCATCCAGTTACGTATATGATAACATTAATAACTTATTAATTTGCATTATCTGCAACACATGGCCCAATAACGGCCAACTAGCCATTTTCATTCTTTGATACCTTTTCAATGCTTGATAACAATAAATTTATATGGGTTATTATTTTAATAAATAATAACTCATCATAATAATGCATAACCTAAATTATTCATGGGATTT
This sequence comes from Listronotus oregonensis, assembly GCA_019359885.1. Taxonomy (NCBI): domain Eukaryota; kingdom Metazoa; phylum Arthropoda; class Insecta; order Coleoptera; family Curculionidae; genus Listronotus; species Listronotus oregonensis. The sequence goes on along the minus strand of JAHBCN010007735.1, from coordinate 23,148 downwards.
TTAAGATCAAATATTTAAAATAACTATGTAACGTTAGGTAATGGTTATATATTTGTCAGTTTTTTTATTTTTTGAACAATTTGCCAATTTTAATTATTGTACTGTGTAGTGGCCCTATCCTGAATTGATATTTATTTAACTGTTTAAATATTTTGAATATTTCAATTTTATTGATTAATTATTAAGCAAAACAGGCTGCAGGAATTTTCTTTGCTCTTACATGCACTTTCGCTATAATTGGACAATTCTAGACTGCAAATGAAGTTTTATCATGTGACAATTGACATTCTGATTAAGTTGTTTTGATCAACTGATCATCCCATGTAATATTTAAAGCAAGATAAAACCAATTGTATACTGTGGGCAAAATTAAGTTGAAACATACTTTGACCTTCATAACTTTTTTGTTTCTTTTTTTTAATATTTTGGGACAGTCCGAAGGCTAAGGCCTAAGTACTAACGTACCGTGGGTGTCTGAAGTGTGGTAGAGGGAGTTTATTTACACGAGACTTAAATATTTGGAGTTTTGGGAGAAAAGGAAAAACTTCTGAGGATAGCAGGTTCAAAGTCTGGACACTTTAGGGATGAAGGAACAAACAATGTGCGAATTTGGAACTTCTCATTGGACTGTAAAAGGATGCATGAAAATGGCACTACGTGTTGATCTGTTGGGATGTGCCAAAGGAGGAATTATTGCTAATTCTTCTTCGGAGGAGAAGCCGTGAAAATACCTATATAAAGAGGGACAAATCCCCTACAGCTCGTCGGTGGGCAAGATAAAGGAAACTTTTCTGTAAGTGTGGAATCATTAATAAGACGAGCAGCTTTTCTTTGAATGGAGTCAAGAATGCATTGTATTAGTCGCCATTCCCAGACGTGAGAACAATATTCTAAAGAGGGTATGATTTGGGATACATACAGAGTATACAGATAGAGAAGAAGAAAATACTTTCTGGCTCGAAAGAGGAATCCTAGTTTTTAACTCAGAGTGAGAATTGTCAGATGGGGATTGGTATATACAGCAGATGAATTTGGTAGAAGATTTGAAGGTAAGTTTAAGGCAAAGAATATCAGGCCTACCAGATTCGAGGTTAGCAACTCTAGCACAAGTCAGGTCGTTGCGAACGTAGTGCTTACATACGCCGCCATGGGGTCGAAAAGATGTAATAAGTTCGTAACCTGGGAAAAGGAGGTGGTTGGTTGATGTTCTGGAACTTATTTGGGTTTCGGTAAGAAACAGTATGTGGGGTTTGGAAGATTGCAGAGAATGATGAACAGAGTTTATGTTAGAGTTAAGCCCACATGTTATATAATTTTTAGTGAATGATATCAAACTTTTTGATGGTGGCCCCCCAAAGGCACCCCTTGCCCGGAGATCTTTATAGATTTTGACTTTTGTATATGATATTAGTCAGTCTGTTCTGACTATCGCATTAAAAGTATGCAAACCAATTTTGTCCAGGATCGGACTTACGATATTTTTAATAAATTCGTGCATTTAAGCTCTTTGCAAAAACGAACTGCGCTACTTCTATACCTACTAGATTATTTTTGAAAGAGTTTTACTGGAAAACAAGTCTTAAAAATAACACATTTTAGAACTTAAATTTAAAAAACGATTGTTTATTTTTGTATGACGGTGCTTGTTAGCTTTGACTATAACAATACTTGTGATTCAAATGGTAAATTTTATTTAATTTTGATCGTGTGTGGCATACCAGCATTTAATTTTTATTTAAGTTGCTTTATTATTAATTGACATTTTTTTATAGCATATAATTTACCTAACTTCCAGTTTTTTCTAAAAACATTTTGTCTAATTTTTTATTAATTCTTTAATTAAAATTTTATCTTCCAAAAATAGGACCATGCACAGAACACAGCGTATAAACGAAACCATGTTTACTTATTTAAAATAAGAGAAGCAAATTCTTATATTTATATAATTTGAGATCAAAAAAAAAAAAAAACAGGTAAACAACTGTGAAGTCCAAAGCCACTTCAATTAATATAAAATGAAATTTACTATATTTATTATAAGTATATTTAAACTGCTAGAAGAAAAAAACTTAAGATTTTTATCAACAGTGAATGTTTCTGGAAACTAACATTAAGTATCCGAGGGGTCGAAACAGTATAGCGGTCATTTCTTTCAAAAGGGACTTCCCATTTATTTTTTAACTTTTTCTGAGCATATAAAAAAATTGTTTGATTTTTTAATATTATGTAGTACATAATTTTAGTATAGAATACATTAATAGAATTCATAGTTTTTATATTCTCTGTTTTTGTCTTTGTTTTTTTTTTTTTGTTTTAGATCCACTTACTGCACAAAGCTATAATTCTTAAACATTGTGTAATAAGTATATGTATTGTTTGTTATATGTTAATAAATAAATAATGTTTTTAAAATGTCTTTTTTTAACTCATTTTACTAATATAGTATTAGCAAACACATAGGTGCAACAAGATTTTCTAAATGAATTATTACAAAATTAATTTTATAATTACAAACTATACAAACTACATCTAAGCTAACACTTAAAATGCATTTTAAATATTTCTTCTTCTAATTGAGTGTATTTGATACATACTACACAAGAGGGTGGGATAATAAAGATTCATAGGAAATAAATCATCTTAAATATACCAACAACCTACTGAATAGTCAACTATATATCAATTAAATGTCTCTGTTAATTTTATTTGTGCATGTGTAACAAAACCATTAATTTGGCACATAAATACAATTTTTTTTCATTATATCTAAAGAAGCTATTGTAAGAAAATGAGTGAAACATGTAATAATAATAGAAGTCTATATGGAGAATATATGCGGGAAACTAATTTTTGGGACTTTGGGGTTCCCACGTCCGGAATCGTGATAAACCTTTCTCGCTCGAAAGCATCCGCGAAGACCTAAAATTGCACCACAAATGAAATCTGTACAGATTTATTTACAGCTTTTATTTCAGGTTTTCAGTTACTGGAAATAATAATTTATCCATAAAATTATAAAAATAAAACACAAAATAGAATAAAAAAAAGACTTTAAAAATGATTTTTAAAAGAAAATATTACTTTATTTCTCGTATTTTTTTTTTTTTTATATTTTTTAGTCACTATCTTTGAATTTGGTTTTTTAGTTTATTTCAATTTTCAAATTACATTTAAAATTAATTGTTTTTTTTTGGACTGAAAAACGAAGGGGAGACAATTCTTTTAGCAACTTTATTATATGTAAATTGGACTTCCCCCAAATAGTCCCAGACATATAAAATGTGTTAATTGCGTTCGTTCACAGAGCTGTCGAATATTCAAACAGGCCCTCCCCTTATAAAGCAATTTAAAAAACATGCTTGCATAAAGTTATATTTGCTTTTTAAAAAAAAGCATACCATTTTTGTTTATTTTGTTAATATCCCCATTTAAATTTCATTTATACTTGCATTTTGTGGAAATTTGCATTTAATATCATGTGATTAAAGAAGCCATTTACTCTGTCACTTTTTATACCCATACGCAATATTTAAAAAAATACTTTTTTAAATTGCAGATCTTGAAGCATGCAAGATCTTGCGAAGCATTTCAAGACCTGCCCAACTACTCAAGACACTGCAATGCATTGCAAGACACTGTTACGCATTGCGGGGGCTGTAACGCATTGCGGAACATCAACGCTGCAAGACATTGCCTCACGTTGGAAAGGTTTAGAATCCCAATCTAGCTGACTAAAGTAAAATGGCAGTTTAAATATTGGAATCAAAATACGTGTAAAAAAAGAAAATAGACTCAGAATAAAGAAGAGAGAGCCGATCAAACTTACGAAAAGTTCGAGGGGTTTATCAAAATGAACTATGACTCCTCCCCTTCCTAGATATTACAATTATTTCACATCATTCTAAAAAAAAAGGGTTTTAACAAGTGTATGCAATGTTCTTTCTAATTCATAAGTCGTGGCTTCTACTACTAGTGGTAAGTGAATGTTTTATTACCCTTAAAATCCCCAATTTAAACAGGTGCGTGGGACGTGACTATAATTATATTAAAATTTTCAGAATTGCGTCATGTTTAGAAATACGCCATTTCTTGCGGGAACGGCCTTTACAGCGCCACTGACCCTTTTAAAGCAATTTTAGAACTATCACTCAGGTGATTTACAATTGATTTCATATCCATATACAAAGCCATATCTTAAAATTACCAAAATACTTTTTTTTAACTTTATATACCGTTTCGTATATGGAATTGACAAAACAGCAAAACTAACCAAAACTATCTAGACTATGCAGAACTAACCCTTTAACAGAATTTTAATTTTTATAAAAATTAATATGGAATATTTAAATAATGAAAAATAAAAACTTTAACACCCTGTATTTCAGAGCAAGAAGGCCTTTTTGGACCCATATTTGTATAGACTTTTATGTTTATTTTTGGACCCCGACTACGTACCTGAAGTTTTGACATTTCCTCATGAATGAATGCCCTGTATATATATATATATATATATATATATATATATATATATATATATATATATATATGTATATATATATATATATATGTATATATATATATATATATATATATATATATATATATATATATATATATATATATATATATATATATATATATATATATATATATATATATATATATATATATATATATGTATATATATATATATATATATATATATATATATATATATATATATATATATATATATATATATATATATATATATATATATATATATATATATACATATATATATATATATATATATATATATATATATATATATATATATATATATATATATATATATATATATATATATATATATATATATATATATATATATATATATATATATATATATATATATATATATGTGTATATATATATATATATATATATATATATATATATATATATATATATATATATATATATATATATATATATATATATATATATATATATATATATATATATATATATATATATACATATATATATACACTTATATATATATATATATATATATATATATATATATATATATATATATATATATATATATATATATATATATATATATATATATAAATATATATATATATATATATATATATATATATATATATATATATATATATATATATATATATATATATATATATATATATATATATATATATATATATATATACAGGAATGTCCCGTAATTAATTGGACATAGGGTTAATGTAGGATACCTGACATGAAAAATAAGCGTTTTGAGCTCAATATCGCTTAGCAAAATGTTATTGGTTTTTCGTTGTATAGAGGTGTTAAAACTAATTTTTACCAAACATTTATTGAAATATCTCAAGTTCACTGGACAGATTAATTGATATTTGGTACTCTCCTATTATTTGGGATGAGGAACACGAATGATATCTATTTGCCATTACCACTAGATGGCGCCACATACAACAACATTGAGTGATTAAAATGGTGCCAACTACTTTGATCCCCTGTAAGCACATTTGCGAGCGAAAATAAAACCCCATTTAATTTTATATTCCAAAAAAAGGTATACTTTTTTGATCTCTCCAAAAATGAACCATTTTCGAAATAAACACCTTTTATTAGTTTCCATGAACACTTAATCAAAATTTAATTAACAACAATAATAAAGTTAGAAAAGGTTATTGATTGTAATAAATGTTCAAAATGTTCACCATCCAATAGGACACATTGTCTAATTATTTTATTTAAATTTTACTCTTTCTGACTCCAATAAAGATTCTTCTTGGGCCCTGATGTTATTGACTCAACTACAATCATTTACCACAATTCTGACAGTTGTTATTTTATTCTTATACACAACTGATTTTAAGTAGTACCAAATAAAATCTAAGGGGTTAAGATCGAGACTAGGATATTTACTACCTCTACCAATCCATTTATGAGTATAAACATCGTCCAAATCAATTTCTGACTTGCAGTGAATAATGTGCCGGTGCTTGCCATCATTGCTGTCAGGTCTTAAATTTAGGGCACATCTTTAGAAGAATGGGTAGATCATTCCTCAAGAAATTTAGATAACGTCCTCCATTAAGCTTGGCTGGCAATTCAAACAGGTCCACAATTACAATTCCCAAGTTGCCACACCAAATATTTATTGTTGAAATGGTGTTCTTGGAAAGCATAGTGTTTCATCAGATAGATATGATTATTACATAATTAAAAAACACCTCTCCCTTTGTTGTGGCTTTAGTCCGTAAATAAATGTTATTACAAAAAGAGCTGGATCATTCAATGGGCTCTCTCTGAAAAATTGACTGAAATGGAGTCTTGCAGGAAGATGCTTAGGAAGAAAATTCTGGCAGACGGAGTGAAGTGATACGGATACAGTTTTTTCTTTTCATATATTCTAATTCTGGACTTTTAAGATTTGTATGCACAGTGGCTGCCTTGAACACGTCTTGAGCTGGGTTCAGGATTTTCGGTAACACGTTATTCATCTTCGCCATCGCTCAATTACATGATCTTTCATTTACGTTTTGAACGAAATGGCCCGTTCTACCGCCTAATCTATGTATTACAATGCTTTAAATGTTTGATGGTTTGGCTGCCTTCTATCCAGTTCTGAATCTAAATAGTGCGCTGCCCTTCGTCTACAAAAATTTTCTTGGGCATACACATACACCATATCCGCATCTGAGCATTAGAAAAAAATCATTGTGACGCGGCATTTTAAGCAGAAATTAACACAACAAGAACACGAACTATAGCCAAATTAAGACTTACTTCTTAATACTTCACCTTGATAGGTATTAGAATAGTTATGAAGTTTTTATCTAGGCTAAAGCCTACTTTGCAAAAACTCCGATAATAATTTGTTAATGCGCAACTTAATAAAAAAAATACGTTTTATTTCGAAAACGGTCTACTTTTGGAGATCAAGTATACCTTTTTTGACTAAATTAAATGCTGTTTTTATTATTTCACTCATAATGTCCATACAGGGAGAATCAAAAAGTTATGGTAATTTAAATTACTCAATGTTTTTAATTTGGCTTATAATTTTTTCTATAATACGGTTATAGCTTCTACAATTACCTAAGATCAAAACCTTCTTATAAAAAAATAACTGACAAATTTTGTCTCCAAAATAAAGGTAATGTAAGCTGCCTTCACACAAATTTGAAATGCATTAAACTTTCTTTAAACCATTTGTTTAGTTTGGTAGCAACGTGCTATAAATGCGAGTAGTGGATTACAAACCTCCTTCGATATAACGGTTGGCAGTTAAGACGCCATTTTGAATAAAAAGAAGGTCTGTACGGGCTTCTATTAAAATTAAGCATACCATGACACGATCACCCCCAAAAAGGGGTGTTTTTAAGATTTTAACAATCCTCAAATCGTTCTCTTGTCTTCTCACACGCCACGTCCATCCGATGAACGCAAACAAAAACGCGTTTCGTCTGATCTTCAGGTTTGCATATTAAAAAAAATAATGCTAAATGACGATACACGACACTTCTATGAAAAATAAAAAAAATATAAACAATAACACTGGTTCACAAAATTTTAATTTTAATCTGTTGCCAGGAATGGTGGCTGTTGTTTGCTTATTCATGTTATTTATGCAATGTACTCTAAAATATTTGTGCAAAAAACAAAAAACTATATTGTTAATTTTCATTATTTAAGAGAATTTGTTTGTTGATTAGTTGATGGATAGAAAGTTTTAACACTGATCAAAAGTCTCCACGGGCACAAAACCCCCTGTGGAGGGTTGTGAGGTTAAAGGGTGGATTAACTTCCGTTACCCTACCATGGAAAAATTCGCAAATTTGTTCAAATCCGTGAGCAGGAACTTCACATGGCGGAGACATATGGGGAGATGTGAGGGGAATCCAATTATTGGGGTTGGGGTAAAAAAGTGGCCATACAGCCCCCGGGGTGAAAAATTCATGATAAAATGACTTCGCCTCCGTTAAGAAAAGCAGACTTTAGTAAATTGGTGGGATTGGAGTCTGGAGTCGGTGAAGGGGGTATTGAAGGGGAGTGGCTCAACACTATAAAAATCAACTAGGAACTCTCCCGACTGTGTTTGTAACTAAAATGCTACTGACAGCACTATTAAATATTCCCAGAGCAAATGACCAAACTTTTTTAAGTTAATAATCCCCAGTGACCTTTTAGGTGATTTTGGAAGGGTTGGAAAAAGGGGTTTGAGTTTTATGCCCTAAAGACTTTGTGATCAGCGTGTTAGAGAACTATCCTGAAAGTTTAAAACGATCTTTGTCTGAAACCCATTTTTTATAAGGGAAAGGGTCCTTTTTTTGTTTTTTCTATCCGTAGAATTTTGAAACTTAATAACTAAAACTGATCTTAAAAAACTTGAATTATATATTTGAGTTAGCATGCCATGATTGCCAACAACAACGAAATCCGGCAACAGATTCATTGTAAACTAGTGTAATGTTACGTTACTATGAACGTAATTAAGACCTTTTTTTAAAATGTAATGTTTTAATATCGGTTATTTATGTAAATGATATTTTTCTTTAAACAAATTGTGTTTGGGTAAAAATAAAGAAAGAATATAAATTAAAAAGTGAAATTTAAGAAAAGATGAGCTTTTCAAGTGTCCTTAAAGATCCATTATTATGTCTACTAAATTCATTCTAAGAGTGTTTTAAATTTTTGGGGAAAATGAAATTTTGGTTCTACTTGTTTAAAACCAAACCCATTTAAAATTTTTGCAACGGTATAAAATAAGAATCAGGGTAATAGTGCTCAATTAAAAAAAAATGAAAAAAATCATAAAACTCATAAAGTTATTTAAAGTTTAAAAGAACAAAATATTTTTGTCCGGTTTTATGTCCCGGAGTGTATTTTTGGCTGTTTTCCCAAAACATTTAAATTTTTAAATTCTGTAATAATTGTGTGAAAGTACATGTTTTTAATAAATTTTTTTAATAATTTGTTTTTAAGAAAATTAGTTGGGATTTTATTAAATAATTTTAAAAAAATATATATTTTATTAGTTATAAGCAAATTTTCAATTACATTAAAAAATACATTTTAAATACATTTTTACCTATTTTTTTTAGTAGCTATCGATATGATTTAATAAAAAATAAGGCATAAAATATTTTTATTTCTAACCTTTCTTTTTTTTCTTTTACCTCCTAAATAATTCTATAATGTGTAAAATTAAGGGGTTTTCAATTAAAAACTAGTTATAAATTCACTTAACAGCAATACGACGGGTATAAATATATTATATTGGGTCACGAATAGTTATTGTAAACTGTTGGACAGTTGCCTGTATTATAGATTTCAAAGTCGAAACCAGGCACGAAACTACGTTATCTATTGATATTAATCAGTCTTTATTTTTACTCTAATAAAATATTTACTTTTTAATTTTTCAAGACAGTTATCACGTACTTAGTATAAAAAGGGTTAGAAGTTAACATTATAAGGGGTGTCTGATAAATGTGTGTACAAAATTTAATTGTAGACATATAATCTCAAAATAGGTTAATATTAGGCAACTAGATTAGTCTTGTAGCTCTCTAATTAAAAAATAAAAAATCTCGAATGGTGGTGTCATGTGCAATTTTACCAATAGTCAAAGCGGCGACAGTCGTAAAAGGGGTTGAACCAGAATAAGTAAAAAATTGGCTTTATTACTTTTTATATAATATACCATTACCCTTATAAATTAGGTTTTGCAAAGGTAATTTCAAATGTCCCTCACAATTAACTTTAAACACATATAGATTTAACCCAGAAGAGTGAAAAAAACGTGATAGTAAATTAAAAGACAGGTTTAATAGTGAAAATGCGAAAAGATTTTTACCCAAAAAAACTGACTATAAGTACTTTATTTATCTATTTATATTTATTTATAAAGTTACTAAATTAGCCTCAATAGTAGTTTTATAGGAGAATTAAGTGCTTTGTGTTTAGTAGCAAAATTCAATTCCTTTTACTTAATTTAAGCTAATTGTTAAATAGGTTAGCAATAAATAACCCTTTAACGTCTTATTTATTCTTACTATTCCATAAAAGCCAAATAAATTAATTTCTTAAGCCTGATGATGATAGCGGTATTCGCTATGTTCATCAGGGTCTGCGAACCCTATCAGTGTTACCCCATCGGGCTGCACCATCTCCAGTAGGTCATCCTAGAGTACGTTCCACAGAGTCGGCCCCATTACCGACCCATGTGGAACGACGCTGCTTACACTAATAGATTTCTCTTCTACTTCTAGTATGATTTCTCTTTCGGATAGATATGATGCAATAATGTTTATCAAATCTTCGTGGATTTCCTTCCTTCTTAGCTGTTCCAGTATGAGCTGCCAGGATGTACTATTGAATGCATTTTTAACATCCAAAGTAATTAAGACATACAGTCTTCTATGTTTGTGTGTGTAGGCTGTTGCCTCACCGGCAATTTTAAGTATTTCCATTATGGCATCTGTTGTATGTCTTCCTTTTCTAAATCCATATTGCTTATTTGACAGGCCTCCTACCCACACCAGTTCTTCTTTAAGTCTCGCTAAAAGCAGCTGCTCAAACAGTTTGCCCTCCACGTCCAGTAAGCATATCGGTCTGTAGGAAGCAGGGTCTTCAGTTGGTTTGTCCCCTTTTCATAGGAGAACAAGCTTGGCTTTTTTTCATTACGGAGAAAAGCTTGCTTTTCCTGTTAATTCGTTATATAATCTCAGAACATAGTTTGGCTGGTCAATTGCTACCTGTTTTAATACTTTTGGCGGTATGTTTCCTGGTCCTGGTGCCTTTTTGTTCTTTAGCTTACCGTGGGCGGCCTGCAGTTCTTTTAGGGTAAAGTTTAATGGTCTACCATTTACGTCCCTTTTAAATACTACGGGTTTGTGAGCAGGAAATAGGTAGTCAGCTATTTCTTCCATCTTTGGTAAAGTTAAAATTAGTCTAGGGGGCTATCCTATCATTTCCTTTATTACTATTTTATAACCATCACCCCAGATATCTCTCTCTATATTTTCGCATAGTGACTTCCAGCAGACTCTTTTGGCCTTTTTTTATGCTATTTTTAAGTACTTCCTTACTTTCTTTATAGTTTTCCCATAGGTCGTGGTTTATCTCTGGTTGATTTCTTCTTACGTTTCCGGTGTATATCCTCCTTCTCCTATCCACCAGTATACCGGCTCACCTCTCTTAATGTGTGTAATGTCCTTTTTGGCATCGATTGATCACAGATTATGACTAGGCTATTTGAGAACCCACTTGCAGTTTTATCCTTCTTCCTTTCCAATCCCTGAACTACCCTATCGAATTTCTGTCGGTCCAGCTTCCTTATATGCCATCCTTTGATGTTTTGTTTACTCTTATGGACCTGCTTAATTTGTCCTACATCGAACACTATATAGTTGTGGTCACTTAATGATTCTAGATCGCTTACTTGCCACTGACTGATACACCTCTTGGTGTCATTTGTTGCTATTGTCAAATTTTGGATTGACGAGTAGTCCCGTCTCCTGAAAGTAGGTTTATTATCTTGGTTGATAATGGAAAAGTCGTTCGCAGCAATCCACACAGTAACCACTTCCCCTCTTCTATTCGAGATATGTATGCCCCACCGAGGAGATTTCGCATTAAAATCACCAGCTATGATCGCTTTCTTTCCATTGGCTCTTACCCCACCTTTGATTTCTTCCAATGTTGTTTCTAGGTCCTGTATCTCATCATTGGGAGAGCAGTAACAGCTGTAAATTGTTAGGTCTTCTATCTCTATGTATGTGAAGCCTGAGTCTTGACCTTGACTTGTTATCACACACCAGGGTTGCATTTTGTTTATTTCCGTATGCCGGGCGCAGCGCTCTTACTTCAAAGGTATCAGGTTTAATATTATTTATGTTACAGAAGGAAGATCTGGTTCCTGTAACAAGGACCTGGTAGCTATCCACGTCACTAGACCGGGAGAGGAGGGCATGACGGATCTAATCTTCTGCTCGTCATACTTTCCAGGAGACAGAGACACCAGAACACATATTGTGCTCGTGTCTGGTAGCGACACGAGTAAGAGGAGATGTAAGAACTCAATCCCAATCTGATATCGGATTCATTATAAGTCTGATCCTAACCACAACTAACCACAACTAACCACAACTAACCACAATAGTCCGAGCGGTCGCAGTGGAGGGCGTAAAAAGTGCACTTACTTTAAACCTAACCTTACCTACATTTATAGCACACACACTTACTAAGCAGAATCATTAAGGTACTTAAATGACAGCTATTTTTATAGTGGGCCAGACATTTTTTCAAATATGCTATTGCTGTATTCTTCCTTTAACCTTCAAACTTTCTTGCTAAAACTTGACTTAACGTAAACGCCTGGTATATTTAATACAAGCCCTTAGCCAAAAGGCATTATTCAATTTTTCTTATACTTGTTTTATTGAAAAGACAATTTAGGGACATTGGTGTAAAGCACTGCCAGCAGTACGCAACTATCAAACTGTATACAAAATTTCCAAATTTTTTTAAATTAATAAAATAGAGTAAGTCAAACGATATTGATTCAATGCTTGTTCTGTTAAAGGGTTTTAATTTAATTTTATAAGCCTTTATTAACTTTTATTTTCGGCATGGCAACAATATTTTTTGCTTATGTTTATGTTTCTATATCAACAGTATCAAATTTTCTTTGGTATCAGCGTATATTAAAATTATTTTTTATACACAAAGTTTTATATTATACTACAACTTTAATTTTATATTACAGTTTATTATGCAATTTGTGTGACTTTTTACCAAAAACATTTACTTTAGGTTTCTAAGAAAACAGTTTTTTTATTTGCTACTACAATACCAAAATTATAATATTTTTTATAACATTTGTTGATTTACTTATATTTTTTAGTTACTATTTATTAACTTTAATTATCAAATACATTACAAATCAACGAATTAAATATTTATAATACTATAAAATAAATATTTAATAATTACTTTCTTCGAAGTTCTAATTTGAAAATTATATAATATTTTAAAAGCAATTTTCTGTTCTGGGGAACTGTAAACTAAATTATTTATTTGTTTTAAAATATTATTTCTAAAGTAACAACGAATAATAAATATATAAAATATTTAATAATAACTGTCTCTAAATTATTAATTGAAGATTAAAAATTCAGTCAGAAAATTGTTATTTCTTGTTTAATAATAATTTAGGAAATTCCGTATTTCTATATTATTGCAAGTATAACTGGACAAAATTTTAAAATATTTATGTCGTTGTAACCAAATTAAGAGTTAAAATATAAAGTTTTAATACAGTAAGAAAAAACAACTTAATCATCAGTTATAGTTAATGGTTGTCGAAGACGACAACAATAACTAATTCCTATACAGGGTGAGTCTTGAAAGTGTTACGAGACGATATGTCAAAAAGGGTTCCAAATATTTTCATGAAATTTTGGTAACGTATTAAGTACAGAGGGCACATATTTTATGTTATTTTTGACATTTTTTCCTTTATCCTTTTTTATTTTTAAACATTAATCTACGTAAACTAAGTCAGTGTGCAAAAATAAAATAAATTTTCTACTGATAACGGAATTATGACTGATTATGTTTTGGGTGTCCATATAAGAAGGGAATTATTTTCAAGTTTTCAAAACTATCGTAAGATAGCACAATCGCAGGGTAAGTTAATAAACCTGTGGTTTCTTTAAAATTAGCTAGTATTAGGTACCATTTTGATAACATTATAAAACCTCTAATTAATTTTACATCAGTTTGGTTAATGACTTTTTGTCGTGCTTTTAAAAATAATGGTGGGGAAGAATCAGCAAAAAACGCAACTTTTAAGTAGCTCTATATCCCACATCTTTTATCGTAATTAGTTTATGTGGGTACCCATTTAATAAAAAAATTAAGGTTCTATTTAAACTTCTTTAGAAAATCTCGAAAAACCGAGTTTTTATTTTCTTATAAACGAGTACCCTCTTGAACCACTTTTAATAAAAAATGTGAAAAATAAAGCTATTCATTTCATTTTTCCCCCACCCTTTATATGGGAAATACGACAAAAAGTCCTTAAACAAACTGACGCAAAATATATTATAAGTTTTGCTAATGTTATTAAAATTGTACCAATACCAGCTAATTTTGAAGAAAAACAGGTTTGATAATTTACCGTGCGGTAGTTTTATAAACTTAAAAATTTTCAACTTTTTCTCTTTACTACTTTTACTATAAATATTCTTTTCCCAACACTGTGCAATAAATAGTTTCCGCGATACAGCCGGCGTCCTTTCTTATTTGTATACCAGGTACATTAAAAAAATACTTTCAACTTAAATTTAAATCTTTTATCGTCTATTATGCCTAAAAAAGTGTTCAGAATGTGCTGCTTAACTTTTAAACATTTCTTACTCTATATCTAAATGAATGCTTACCTGCTGTAACATTGTGTCACTAATAGGCAAGAAGAACTGATTTGATCTCTCATGTTATCTGCAGTTGTAGGAGCAGTAGCCATTACTTTGTCGTTTATGAAGCCCCCCAAAAGAATAAGTAATAGTATACTTTTTTCGCATCGGCGAACATTATTATGTTTTTGTGGCTTTAAATTAAACATGATTTTTCGTGACCTAATCCAATATTGGAAAAAGGTCATGTTAAAAATATACCTGGTTGAATTGGTTTTAAAAAGTCAATATTAAAATGAAGGATACTAACGTAAGCAAAATTATCAATTGGATTTTTTGTAGAAAAAACGAATAGTGACTTTGCAAAGAAAACAGGTAATAGCTTTAGGAGAGACCATTTAATATAAAAATTATGTTGATTAAAAAGGAAATTGTAAAGCCAAGAACAAAGTAAAGGGGAAAGACCGTAGGGGGAAAGTTTGATTCCTAACAAACAAACATCATGTGGGACCTACTTAAAATACTTGAATATCAAACAAATTTTTGTAAGGTAACCATGAATCATATTAACTTGTGTACAGCATAACTAACAGACAGCACAATCTCTGCCTGGCGGCGGCTTTGACATTTTTAAGCACAAAACGCGAAAGAAACGATTACAAAACGTGGGCTGCACCTTTGCGAGAAAAATGACCGTACTTTTCCGCCATTTCATGAAATCGTGCTGCTGTTTGTTAGTTATGCTGTGATACCAGTGTGATACCGGTATATTGTGGTTACATAAAAAAAATGTTTTTATACCGACTGACAAAGGAATCACTACCAAGGCTTTTATTTTTTTACTAAAGGTAAATTGCTTTTTTTAGGATGATTTAGCCACACAGTAATGCGTCAGGCCAAGTTTTACATAAAGATATGAGATTTAGTATAATTTCACGTAAGCATTTTTATAACCCGTAAAAAATAGGTGGTTTCTAAAATATTCGATTTTAAATATCGCCCATTTTACACCGGACTTATATACAACTTAAATGAAACAACAAGAAAAAAATTACATGTTAAGAATAATATAAGCAATTTTTTTTTAAACCACCAAAATACCTAAAAGTTTTAATAACCTAAATTACATTTTTAATAAAAATATTTGCAAAACCGATCATGATATGTAAGTTAAGTTCTGGTATATTTTATAACATGGATACATCGGCAAGGTAAAAAAATTTAATGACCATTTGGCTAAATTCCCCGTTCTTGTCTTTAAGTTATTAAAGTACACGGCTGTAAATTAGCAACACATAATACAGGATTGGCAAGGCAATGGCTTAAAAGCCAATTTTAAGCCATTGCCTATCCCACTTCCAATACAATGACGAAATATATACAATGTCCGCCATAAAGTTGGAACCATATGAGAATTTTTTTAAATATTGCAGTTAGAAAAAAACTTTTGATGGCAATCACTTTTGCTTCTGAAATAACTTAAAATACGCCAAGTCATATTTGACAGATAATGTATGTCAATTGTCAAATTTGTTATTTTGTAAAAAATATTCAAAAAATGGGTTAATTTGTGAAAATTTCGAAAAATGTTACTAAAAAATTATGTTTTCAATAACATTTTACGGCTATGTACCGATTTTAAGCGAGAAATATTGATATTCAAAAATTTTCACATGTTCGAATTTTTGTATTCACCCCCGTAACTTTGCGGCTGCTTTAAAAACATATAATAGTATATTAAACAACAAGGTTTGAAAACGACTCTTTGCACACGGGCGAGACAAATTGATGGACCGAGACGAAGTCGAGGTCCACAAGTCTCGCGAGTGTGCAAAGAGGTTTTCTAACGAGTTTTTTACGATACTTTTTATACGACTGCAAATAAAAAAAAACATTTTTTGTGTAAATTTTTATTTTAAAAACAAACGCAAAACAAAAATAATGAAAACAAGAAACTACAGACTATAATTTAGCAAACAGGAAACTTCATAACTATTTTAAAATATTAATTGTAATGTTTACTTCTGCAGGAATCGTCGCATTGTTGATCGACTTTTTAACGATGGAGACAACATTTTCTGGCACCTTGCTTATACAGTTCTCTGTCGTCGGCATATTGCAGTTTTCTTGCGGCACTTCATTACTCAATTGTGTTGTGGCTGTGCCGCAACAGACGACACAGAGGAAGAGATCCTCTCTGAAACATCCATTTTATTACTAAGCGAGTCATCTATATAACTTTCGGCGACTGAGCTGGATTTCCATCCACCATGGCGCTTCAGAGCCAGCAAATCTGATCCAGAATTCACCAATATTGTGGCTGACGACCGCCTAAAGCAATGCCCGGTATAGGCTTGAGTTTCCAACATCAAAAATTTGGCGATGTCTTTTGCCATACCGCCAATTTTGTTAATTCCAATGTTTTGGCGAGTGCATTTTCCATTTTGATAATTAAGAAAAAACGATCTGTTTGCAGGAGTGGAGGTCGAAGGGCAGAATACTTTTTTAGATGGTGTAGAGACTTCCTGACACTGTAAATGATCTCGGCATCTTCGTTTTGGTATTCTCTAGTTTAATTAACATTGCGCTGCCAAAATCCGTCATATTTTCTTTTTAAGGAAGCACAATTCTTCTCTTCGGCATGCCCCAGAGAGTCCGACTGCCACCACTGCCTGAAACAAGAAAAAATACCGATAAGTCTTTAGTTTTATTCATTTTAAGTAAGTACTTTATGAAACTAGCACTATTTAAAAACAGAATTGGGTAACCCCTGCCTACTAAACCTTCTCACTATAAAAAATGACACCATAAAATAAATAAAATAACTGTGATGCCTACCTTGATTAGCAAATATTTCTCGTCTGAAGCGTTCTTTGGAAGCGGCAAAAAATCTCTCCTAAGAATTTTGGACTTCTTTGGCACATAGTTTTCTGATTTTCTTTTTATTAGGGCCTGCAACTTCTGGTATTTCCCAATATCCGTATTTTGGTTTGCCCTCAGGGTTGATTTTAGCATGGAAAAGGTGCTCCATAATGTTGAAGACTTGTATTTGTTCGACAGCTCTTCAAAGTACACCAACATAACATTTTCGGAAAACGTTTGTACGTTATTTGCTTGTCTCCACTTCATAAATCGATGTAACTCGGCTTCATATCGATCTCTTGACTTTGTTGGAAGTAGGTTTGACGAGATTAAACTCGCTTTTTTTAGAATTTCTTCAGAATCGGACATTTTTTCGCGAAATCAAAATTTTTTTGTATCTAAATTGGTATCTAATCAACAAAACAAGAAAACTATGACGGTTGCTATGGAATAAAGCCTACTTTGAGTTTTCTATATTTTTGACATAACAATAAAAAACCATAATAAATCATATTGAAAGACAGAACCGTGTGCAAAAAAAACATATTTTCCTTGCACACATTGTGCGCAAAATACAATTTTCAAAGCTTGTTTAGCGTGTGCAAAACCCCATTTTCTAAAGCAGTCGTATAAAAAACGCTTTAAAGCACAATTTAAAGTCACTTTCACATTTTGCCTTCATTCGCGCATCTATAGCAACGACAGTCCATGGATATAGTGATTTTTTACTTCCACATCGCGTTTTTTTTGTGTAATAAGTTCCAATGTAGTTTTTAAATTATTGATTATTTTTAAATAGGAGTTTAGTGTGGAGATAATTAAATTGTAAATAAATCCGTTTATTAACTATTTAACTAAAGTTTAATAAAGAAAAAGTTGAAAACTGTTTGTGATATTTTAGGAAATATGGAAATTAATCCAGAGCGTACTATTTTTCTAGTTGAGAATATCAATAATCATCAAAACCAAGTTTCCTACTAATGTTATTAGCACAATAAGTAATGTTGTGACTGCTTTAATAGTGCTTTAAAGCGTTTTATATGTTTTCAAAGCAGCCAGTTAGGGGTGAATAAAAAATACAAACATGTGAAAATTTTTAAATATCAATATTTCTTGCTCAAAATCGGTACATAGCCGTAAATATATATATAATTATATATATATATATATATATATATATATATATATATATATATATATATATATATATATATATATATATATATATATATATATATATATATATATATATATATATATATATATATATATATAATTGTAATTTAATTGATGGCTAAAAATGAGGATGTATTTTTCAACTCATTTTAAGACTAAAAGTCCATATAAACAGATATAAGAGTATATTTTAGATACAGGGGTAAAATTTTAAGAAAAAAATATTTTTTTATTGTAATTTTATAAATTTAAATATTTTTAGAAAATTGGTGTAAGGGTTTATGCATTAAAGAGCATTTTTTGACTATGAAATATTTTTTTATTTCCAAAGTTAAAAGTTATCTTATTAAATAAATTATTGTTCAAAGTTACATAAATCGTTTTTTTCGTAATTGGTCCAATGAGATGCAAATAAGTCAATTTATTTTTTTTAATGGTAAAACGGGTGAGTCTACAATAAAAAGTCAAGGACCAAATTGTTTTAAATTGACTGGGACACCAAAAATAATGTTTGTTTTAAGAAAGCTGTGGGTATACTTTTTCCTTCAAAAATATCTAGTCAGAGTCCAGTACGGACGCCACTGTTGGAAATAAAAAAATGTTTCTTAGGTCAAAAAATGCTCTTTAATGCATAAACGCCTTACACCAATTTTCATAAAAATATTTAAAGTGGTATGAAAATTACAATAAAAAAATATTTTTTTCTTAAAATTTTAACCTATATCCAAAAAATGAGCTTTTGCGCATATCGTTTATATGGACTTTTAGTCTTAAAATGAGTTGAAAAATCACATCCTGCATTTTTAGCCATCAATTAAATTACATTATATATATATTATATAAATTTGCACCACAAATTATAAAACAATATACCTAATAATCAGCAAAATACATTCTTGTAAATATTTTATTACCTTCCAAACTCTTTACTTAAAAGAGAAACAGTTACCACCCCTTGAGAACTAAGCACCTGCAAGATTTCATCATCTCTCTTAAATTTATAATGTAATCATAATAAATTACACTAAATTTATCAAGTTGCATACTAGCATGTATATTTTGTTTTTTTTTTTTTGATACAGCTTTTAACGTCTTAGTTTGCCGAACAAAAAATATATTTTTGTTTCATTTTTTGTGCAAGATAATTTTTTTGTGCAGGATAATTTAAAACTTAACTTAAAAAGTTATAAAGATAGGAATATATTTAAATTTTTAAATTTCTATAATGATGAAATTAAGAAGTGTTTGTCGATAATGGGTAAATTTAATTTTACAAATATTTTTAGTGGGTGTTCAGCCTAAACACTTTTAGGAAAAACCGATAAATGTATTATAGGTTTTAGTTTGAAATTGGGTCGAAAATATTGAATACATAATTTGATTAATTTTAAGTGAACTCGAGTAAATCAAATTAAAGTGCAAGGCCTTAAAGACAACCAATAATATAATATCTTGCAGCAATTACGTGTACTGGCGCCCATTTAACCTTAAATAATAATAGAATATGGTTTGTATTACTTAATAAATAGATGCGCATGTTTGAAACGACCTCCAATTTTTGTTTTTTGGTAAAGCATTAAAACCGACTGCATATGAAGATTTACGAAATTAAATTTACCTGTGCATATTTAGACTATAAGTATTAAAAATGACCACATAGTTTAGTAAATATTACTTTGAATTTGCACGAACCTCTTTTGAATACTTTTAAACCTCCCACGAGTAATTTCGTTACATGCCAGCAGATATTTTATAATTAAGTGGTATAAATTCTGCGGCGTAGTTCGATACACCCTATTTTTAATAAAACTCCATACGGAGAAATCCACTGGGATAATATCAGGTGATCGGGTAAGCCAATTTATATGCATATTCATCTGTTGAACTAAAAGTTGTTGAAAAATAATATACGACGGTCTCAGTGAACCAATGCAACATCTTGTTGCAAGTACTTAAATTTCTAAAAACATCCAATGCAAAATCATCTAAAAGATCTTATCGCGAATTAGATGAAAAGTCAAGGTCAATTAAATCAATAAAATTTTCCTAAATGAAAAACAGCATCCCCAGTTTTTTGTTTAATATCCCGAGCCAAACTTTGCTACCCAACTTTTTTTTTCATTGTGACAGCTCACGAAGCCTTGTATGGATTCTAATTACTAGGTACCTTCGGTGCCGGGCTTATAGATGTTTAACCTATTTTATTCTCCTTTCCATTAACGGTGACCAAGCTGCGAAACATATAAATATTGGGAAGTAGCTTAAATTCTAATAGGAGTTTTGCAGTACGGAAATAAATATTTACGTTATTGAAATGAAAACTGTACAGATTTATTTACTGCTTTGGGTACTTTCAGGTCTCCAGTTACTGAACTAAAACAGATTTTAAGATTTTTGTTTACTTGTAGAAACATTGTCAGTACTGACATAAAATTTAAATTTGACGAAAAGATTGCGTTGGTATGTCCAGGTAACGCAACTTTTTTTTGTTTTTATTTATGTCAACGTAAACATAAAGTCAAATGAAAATTAGTGGTTTCTTACAATTATTTATGGTAAAATTAACAAAATAGAGAAAGATCAAAGTTCCCCGTACTAGTCCGGTAAATTTTTTTACCGTCAATATTGTAAAAATTTCCGGACTAATACCAAGTATCTAAAAGTGCAATATACATTACAGTATAAAATAGAGGCATCTTAAATGAATGTGCATGAATGCCCTCGTAGCAATTAACGTTTTGGAAATGGAAAACAAAATTTAAAATACCCTAGATGCTGGTAAAGAAGACCACCCACAGAATTCCTAATTTTTTAATTATATATTCGAAAGTTCATCATTTTTTAAACAAAAAAAAACTGCGGATGTTTCATGTCTTTAAATTTAATTTAAAAAATAGAGTATGGAAAATATAAACTGGGGCTTCGTTAAACATTAACGTTTTTCTAAACAGCAATACTTTGATATAAATTTTTCTTACACTTATTTGTTACTCCATAAGAAAACATATAGGGCTTAAAAATTATTTTTCAACGAGATAATACGATGCCATTTTTTGTGTTTCTGCTTGAATAAGAAATGTTGCCAGATGTTTTCTAATAGAAATTAGGTAGGTAGGTAGGTAGATTTAAAGTGAGTGGACTTTTTACGCCCTCCACTGCGACCGCTCGGTCTATTGTGGCTCATACCTTTTTATATTTCTCCCAATAGGATCGGACTTCTAATAAATCCGATACCAGATTAGGAGAGAGTTCTTACATCTCTTACTCGTGTCGCTACCGGACACGAGCACAATGTGTTCTGATGTGTTCTGGTGTCCCTGTCTCCTGGGAAAATATGACGAGGGAGACGATTAGATCCATCATGCCCTCCTCTCCCGGTTCAGTGACGGGGTAGCTACCAGGTCCTTGTTACGGAACCAGATGTTCTTTCAGGCCCTTGGGCCTTATCCATGAAAAGGTCCATCGCTTTCTTTAAAGCCAGGGAACCCTTTTTCCTATAAAGGCGGTTCTTCCGCCTTCTGTTTGGTTTAGGAACCCTTCCAAGCACCGTTTTCGGATGGATTAGCTCTTCCCCGGAAACAGGGCCGGTTACATCCATTACAAACGGATTCACCCGTTTCGGTCGGCGCTTCTTTGTCTGCTTGTGACCTTGAGTGGCACCTCTCGAAACGGATTTATCCGCCGTTGAGGCGCCTTTGTCACTTTTTTCCAAAAGCGGTTCTGGCCGCTTTCGTTGAGGGAAGTAATAGTCCAACGGAGAGCCCCGCATTACCACAGAAGGCTAGATACTCTGAGAGGCGCCCGTTCCAGAGGACCGTTGGACATTTGTTTTAAAGGGACAGGATGTAACACTCATCAGCAGGATCAACCCTTGTAAGCCTTTTGTTCATCTTGCTTTGGATCCCGGTCCATAGGTGGCAACAAGAGGGCCGAAACAAGCAACTCTAGCGCATCTTCCAAAAGATCCTATCCCAAAACAAACACAGGTGAAACAGCGGTTTAAAGAAATTAACAAACTAAGGTTTTTTTATTAAAAAACAACCGAACTAAAAACAACAACTTTCAAACTATTACCAGTTCTGGTTAGTTCCGGTTGGTGCTGGTTAGGTTTTCTTCGTTAAATTGTACATTTTCGAAATAAATGCGCCGTTCTGGACGGCATTTATTTTAGTTAAAGGGTTTTTTGTTTCCAAAAGATTTTGTAACTAGTGGAATTTCAAATATTTTTGATTTTGAAAATAACATAGTAGTAATGCCAAATTTTTTTTGAACAAACTTTTTTCAGTTTGTTAAAGGATTTATAAATTTTCACTTAAAATAACTTTACCACAATTAATTGTCCTTTATTTTAATTATTCACTGTAATTTATAATATTAGCTTACTTATTTCAAATTTTAAGTCACCAATACTTAAATATTCTTTTAAATAAACCCGGTAAAAGGTTTAGGTTCATACATTCCAGGGCATCCAAGTATTTATTTTTCAATTGGAATAGGGTGAGCGATTTTCGACTCTATATCTATTTTAAGTCAGTTAAGTAATAAAACTTTTTTTGATAGGTTATGTTTAAAAAACTGTGTTTTTTTTTTAAATTTCATTAAAAACCAAACAAGCTGAATAGTTATTCCGTTTTGTTTTGAATTTTCCGCCAAAAGGCAGTAA
>JAHBCN010007734.1:0-42037 GCA_019359885.1 Listronotus oregonensis | reverse complement strand
AAAATTTTAACAAATTAGGGGTTTTAAATGTTCCCTTAAAAAAAAGTTGCCGACGATCTCTTTGGACTGAGTACAAAAAAGATTTATTTTTTCCAAATAAGTCCAAATAAGTATATTTTTATTTTTCATTTAACATAGCCACTTTTCTATTTCCTTTTCCAAAATAAATACAGAACTAAAATTATAATTTAATTTTCGATTTAAATGTGATGTATTTTTATTATTATATTATACTTTAAAGACCGTGTTGCAATTTTTTGTCAAAATTTTAAGAAAACTAAGTTGTAAGTTTGTGTCTCTTATAGAGTGGGTTTAATATGTATTTTGTTATATTTTAAAATAAGAAATAGAAGAAAATGTTAATAATTATTAGAAAACATGTTTTGTATGTATTTTTACTATTCTTAAGATTTTTATTTAAATGTATTTAATGTAACTTTATTTCAATATTTATAATTTAAACACTATAAAAAATAATTTAATTGTTAAACAGCATTTTTTATTTCCTATAAATAATATATGTTTAATATTAAAATATCCTTTTAAGCAATCAAAACAAGCAATATCTTAATTTAATATATTTAGGTGTAATTTTGGTACCAAAAGAATTTAAATAAATCCGATATATTTTGTTTTCGGTAAAAATAATTCTTAAAAGCATTTCCGTTAAAATCAATTTGTTAAGAACATACAACAAGTAATACTATAGTACCATTTTTAGTTATATTAAAAAATTTGAAAAAAATTGTAGTGTTTTTTGAATTAGGTTTTATTTTGCGAAAACAAGACTTCTAAAAAACTTACCTGTTTGCTCATAGCATACAAAACATCCAATTTCTTAAAAAATTTTGAGATACTTCATGTGCTAGTGTCAAGCCGGTTTTGTATAAATTATAAAATTTACAGCAAAATATATAATTACGGTGACAACAAATAAAACAATTGTATTCTGTGTTTTACCAAAAATAAAACAGTACTGAAAAACTATTTCACTATGTTTGTTTATTGTGTTTTTTTTTCATAGTATGATGTTTTAATTAGGTATATTAGAAGATTGGACTTTAAAGATAATAAATTATTATAATATATAAAGATAATAAAAAGCCTAATTAAATGTATTTATTGCAAATATTTAACTACTTATTTTGGTTGCTTAATTTTACCTACGTCCCCAAGTAATAATGACAGTTTACGTTGTGTTCAAAAATAATCTTTTTAATGTCACATAAACAATAAGCATCCGAATCACATGTTAGAAAAAATAGAAATAAACCCTATGATTTGAGCCACCATAACAAGTTTAATAATTTACATGCCGCATTTAAATATATTGCTAAAATTATTACAAACTATAATTCTAAAATCTGACAATAATATGCTGACAATAAAATATCAAGCTGTCTTTCTAAAATCTGACAATATGCTGGTTATAGTTAAAATTCTTTTGTCCTTTGATAAAAAAAATATTTACCATTGGAGTAGATAATAACTATTTTATTTATAAAAAAAAATAATAATATTTAAAACTAACGTTTTTTACTGTGTAGGTTTGTCAATAAATCGCACAGTAAATAAGGGCCATTTTAAAAATTAAAAACGTGTTTTCTTTTACAACGAAAAGATATAAAATACAATTATTGCTTTTGTTTTCCTAAGCATTTGATGGATATAAAATATAATTATTTTTGACATTAAAGCAACAAGCAATTTACGCTATAAACTAAATCAGCACTTGCAATGTAAGTTTTTGTTATTAAAAAATTATAACTTTTAGTTATTTTATAAAATATGTTTAAGTACATAACTCACCTAACTACTTAGGTATTCCTTTCCTAAAATATCATGATTTCCACATAAACAAAACTCGAAGCTTTTAGCGAAAAGGCCAGCTAAAAAATTGGCATTTTCTATTAAAGAAGCTAACCACATAACTGAAAAACTCTAAAAACAAATAAATCTTTATTTATGTTTACAAAGGGGTCAAAATATAAAAATTTAATGAGAAATTTAAAATAAAGCTTTACATCAAAATTAAGGTTCCGAAATGTCTTGACACAAAGCTCCTAAATATCCATTCCATTTATGCGTATTTTTCAAAATAATTATTTTATTTTCTTTACAGCCAAAAAATATATTTAAAATGTTATAACATAACAGATTTCCAAAAATGGTGCAAAAAAGACCATGCTTTAATCCTTTTTTTCTGATTAATAAATTTGCTTGAACCGACATTTTTGACTTTTTTAGTGTCCAGTATAGAAAAAAATTACCAATGATATTCGATAAGACCAAAAACTAATAGTCCGGGAGGCCACCGCAAAAAACCAAGCCTATAAGAGATACGCATGAAACATTTTTTATATTACTATGAACAATAGTTAATTCAAAGCCTTACTGCTGCCTCAGCTCAGCGGGTTCAAATTGCATTTTTTTTATTTAAAAAAAAGGTGAAAAATCGGTTGTTTTAATATAAAAACTATTAATTAAAAAAAAGGTATTTTACTTAAATTGGTGGTCTAATAAAACTACGTCAGTTTTTTTTATAATTTTTTTGTAGCCCTTTTAGTTTTTAAGATATTAACGATTTAAGACTTAAAAGAGTTACAAAAAATGTAACAAACAAAAAAATATGCCTTTGCGCTATAAAAAAAAAGTTTTACACATGTTTTTAATAAAATAAATAATAAAGGAGATATAAGAAAAAAGGTAACTTAAGCCATTAAAAATCCGCTAATAACAATATTTTTTTGGTACAAGTAAGTACATTAGCTCCGATCTATTTAAAAATTAATTCAAATTGTTTTATTCATTGAACAAAACAAACTAATGAACAGGGCAATGGGTGGCACGGATATTTAATTTAATTTTTTTTGGTCCAATAACTGTACCTGTTGCGATCCACTTAAAACTTTAACTAAAAAAAAATTAACCTTATTTAATTAAAAATTATAATATTAGTAATTGTAAGTGCCTTCTTTATCTGGGTGTTATATACCTGACAGGATGCTTAACATTTCTCGATCTCTCTACAATTTGGTAATCTTATTTGTTATCCTGATTTAATATCAGACATACTTTTAGCAATTTTTTAGTTTTAGCTTGGTTTAGGAGAACACAAGTTATATGTACGTTTATTTTAGAACGTAGACATAACTTGTTTTATATAGATATATATATATGTGAAATATACTCGTGACGTTTACTACCCAATACAACATAGGTTTTTTTCAGACTTAATTGCATTAAAAAAAAGTAAGATTTTTTTATTTTTGTCACTTTTACAGGGGGAGTATAAGTATAATTAAATAACATAGTAAGGGATTCGAATTAAAAGGACCTACACCCATCTACCAATCGAATGAAAACTATTTTTTATCAAATGTTATATGTAAAATAAAAATATTGCCAATGAGTCGCCCAAATATATGGTTCAGGCTATAATAAATTTTATTTAGCATAGTTACATTTTTTTTAATACTTTTACATATCTGCTTACTGAAAAAAATTAAATTTATTTAAAAAACTAAGGAACCGTTGAGTTGCCTAACTTTTCTGGTATTAACTATAAGTATAAAAGATAAGTGGATATTGTAATTTGCACCCATCTGCTTATTAAATAAATTTTACACTAAAATGAAGATAAGGCTTTAAAGTTACTTTTTTTATCAAAAAATAAAATTAAGTGAATGTACAGGGTCTTTGATTATATTTACGTGGCTTCAAAGACAGAATTTTTTTATATAAAAATTGTAGGATTTTTTCCATATTATCTTCTGAAATTATCAGTAAAAAATATTGCAATAAAAAATGAAAAAATATAGGCAACTTCAACTTTTTTAAATAAAACACCCTGTATATTATGCGCTACAACTAAAGATCTTTTTTTTTCTGATTTCAAATATATATACATTGATGATATTTGGATGAACCATTTTTAAGATATTTTAGGTTATATTATTAATAAATTACAAAAAAAGTTTCATATTAGTATCAAGAAAGCCATGGAAACAATAAAATTGTTATATTGCTGAATTTAGTGGGGGTTTTCTCTTGAATAATAATGTTTATTTTTGTGATTAAACATTCCTGTTAAAGTGAGGAAAGACTTGTCGATGAATAGAATTTTATTTAAAAACTTTGGATCCTGCTGCATAAGCCTAGCTATTTCCAGTGCATACTTAGGTCGGTCCTGCATGTTTGGTTTAGGAAGATTCTGAACGGACTTAAATTTATAAGGATAAAATTTGTCAAATTTTAAGGTTAAATAAATTTTATAATCTGTTTTATTAAGTTCAGATGCCGCATCCGAGCTTCATGTTTCAGGATATTCTAAAATTATTAAAGTAGTTAGTGCTAATCCAATAGAAAAAGTATAATAATTATCCTGAAAACACGAGGATATCCAAAACTTTGTTTTCATTTCGTGCTGCAGTCCTTTTCTTCATTTTATAGCTTTTTTGTTCAATAAACTTTCTTACTATGTATTTAATAGTATCTATAGATGGTACCCGTTGTTAAGAATATAATAAGTAATATTCCCTTTGCACTGTCGTCACATTATTATTGTTACCATAAAAAACACGCATAATAGCGATTTTTCGTTCTTCTAAATGGCCCATCGATAAAACAGCAATACAAACTACTTTTAATAGTTAAAATGATAAATTTCAACTTTTTACAATACCAATACGTCAAATTTATTAAAACAATTTTATTGTTTTCATAGCTTTCTTGATACTAATATGATTTGTTTTCAATTTATTTATATTTTAAGCCTAAATATCTCAAAAATGGTTCATCCAAATATAATCTATGTATATATATTTGAAATCAGAAAAAATGATCTTTTATTGTAGCGCATAATATACAGGATGTTCCATTTAAAAAAGTTGAAAAGATAATATGGGAAAAAAACCTACAATTTTTATATAAAACATTTTTTTTTGTCTTCAAAAATAAAGGCTCCAGAAGCCACGTAAATATAATCAAACACCCTGTATACATGCTAATGTAAATTAACTAGAAGAAAAAAAAATTAATAATAATTTTTATTTGGATCTTAGACTAATAATAATTTATTGTGGCATACATAAATCTAGCTTTATTATTTTTTATCTTTAATAATGTGTTAATGTAATAGCGTGTTCGATTGTAAATAAATTATTTGCTTCTAAGTCAATGGTAAATAGTTAAATTTAGTTTATTCCAAAACTCATTTAATTTCTAATCTGACTTTATGCGTTTAGGTATTATCCTGCTATAAAATTTGTTTTGATTACTTTCAATTTATGTTAAGGGATATGATTTTACAATTTATACACTTGACAATATGCGGCAACGTTAACTTTAAAAGTTCCAATAAACACCTAAAGTTATAGGTAATGGTACTTCTCACCATGATTTAAAGAGTGTGGTAAACATGTGCATAAAGAAAAATAGCATTATGTTTGTCACCAAGTATCTTCGCGCTAGGTCCGACAATATGCATTTCCAAACAGTCACCAACGATTACTAAAGAGTCTTCCTGGTTTCCATATAAAATCTATACTGGCGTCTTTGTTGACCTAAGTATCACCTTTACATCATTTGTTTTGCAGAAAAAGGGTTGCTACCCCAACTTTAAAATCTTTTTTACGAAACTTTGACAGATATTTTAATGAAACCAAAGCTACATGAAAGCTACTAACTGGTGTTAAAATTCGTATTTTTACCCAATTTTTGACCAACCATAAGCCAGCTAACAGAAATGTAAAAAAATAGGGTAATTTTTAAAGTAAGTTCTTAAGATAAACAGACAAAAAAATAATAAATAATCATTGTTATTTTTTTTAGCAATTATATAAATGTGCAATAATTAAAACATATTTGGAATAATACATTTTATGTAGGTAGGCACCGATCGTAGTCTGCCAACCCTGTAAAAGTATCTAATATTAAAATAAAAATAGCACATGGTTTAAACTACTTAAGCTTTTTATTATTTTTTAAATACCTATAACTTAATCTTCGTCATCATTTTTTTAAATGTAGCAACATTTGTAACATCTTAATATATTTGTTAATACTTCATTAGGCTTAATGATTTTTGTAGAGGTGTGCGAATATTTGAATTTTCGAATTATTCGAGGCGAATCAAATACTTGAATTATGCAAAGAGTTCGATCTATTCAAATAATTCGAACTATTTTAATAATTCGAATTATTTGAATAGTTCGAATAGTTTGAACTACTAGAATAGTTTAAACTATATGATTGATTCAAATATTTTGAATAATTGGAATACCCGAATTGAAAACTTTTTTTCTGCTTATTTAGAAATAGGAATTGTTTTTGGCGGCAATTTTGAAAGGTTTGTGATAATTTGAAATTCCCTTTGTATTTAAATGCAAAATATTTTTTTATTTTTTTTTTATCATTGCAACCAATTGGTTTTTTTAATTTAGAATCATATAAAATGTCCTAAAGTAAAGCATGATAATATAATTTGTTGCTAAGATAATCGAGTTTTACTGATTTTAGAGACCTAATATATTGGGCTATATCTTTTTTGTTTATAAGTATTTTAGATCTTACAAACTGTATTTTGCTTTTTTAAGAACCACATTTAACTAATGTGAATCAAGGTAATAAAAAAAAATATTATTCAGTCCTTCCTTTTAGGCCTTGAAAATCAGGAGCGAACCCTGCTTGAATTACAAATTTTTAACTTAGAAATACAAAAGGCTGACTGCAAAACACATATTTATGAAAAATAAAGTATCTACGACCAGTAGGAACAAAGTTAGCAATTTTTTTAAATAATATCCCAATTGTTAAGAATAAGTAAGAATAAATTTGGACGACATTCGATGGTATAATACTTGAACTTGACATAACGCATAATAAAAAGTTGTAATATTTGTTTTTTGTTTAAAGTGACTGATACTTTCGAGCTTCGCGGCGTAAGGAAGGTAGTGGTGGGGATAGAAGCTCTCGGACTGATATGCCGAGTCCAGAACTGAAATCGAGAGTTTAAATCAGTGGAGCACGAATAAAATAGAAATACCTCTGAACATTTTTATCAGATTAAACTCTTTTTTTGATTGGGGGTAGAGCAAAAAGTTATAAGTAATAGTGCATTTAGTTTTTAAAAAGCATTATTATTATTTTTTTTAATTAAGCCGACATAACAGTCCGACAGCTTTTATCCACACCACTACCTTCCTCGTGCCGTCGAAAGTATCAGTCAACAGATCTTTATCAAGTTCAAGTTATACTATCGAATGCCGCCCAAATTGATTTTTAAGTGTTATAAACAAATGAGATATTACATAAAAAAATGCTTACTCGGTTCCTAGTGGTTCTAGAGACTTCTTTTTTTAATATGTGTTTTGAAATCAGCTTTTCATCTTTTAACTTAAAAATTATTTACTTATGCAGCGGGGCTCCATTGTTTATTAATAAAAAGTATATTTCTTTCAGGGCTCAAAATAAAGAACTAAATACTTTTTTTTTCATTACGTTGATCCAAATTAGTAAAATATGATTCTTTAAAGCAAAAGGCAGTTTGTAAGACCTAAAATATTTATAAACAGAAAAGATAGAGCTCTAAAATAAGTAAAACTCAATTGTCTTAGCAACAAATTATCATGCTTAAGAACCTCTCTGCAAAATGAAAAAATCGATTATTTGCAATAATAAAAATAAATAAAAAAATATTTTTTCATTAATTATTAACATTTAAAAAAAATTGCTACTTTTAACGGTTTTTTGAATTTTTTTCATAAACGAATAGACCAAACTACTTTAAGACGGGCTCAAATTATAGTTTTTTTTTAATACCTAAAAATAACATTTTAAACATACCCCTTTAAAATTAACGATGGCGCTTGCAGAAGCAAAGAACACGTTTTTACCATTATTAACCCTCCACCCCCAATGCACTTTTTTTGAGTCTAAAACTATATAGTCATATTCAGGTAATCACGCTCTACAACTTCTAATACCTCTCAACCGGTTACAAATTAAAGTCAAAACAAAATTACCAACAGACTTAAGGTATTAGCAAAAGAATAGAATATTGCGGTAGCTGTTTATCTTGAGGTGTAGCAAATACTTGCTATGTAAGTACAATTTTGCATGGTTTTTCCACAGCACTTATCCTAAACGTAATGGTTTGGTAGAATTTATTTATATATATTTTTTTTAATTTTAAACGCAATCTTAAAATTTTACCTTCTAAGGTTTTAAATTTACTAATTGTAAATCTAATTCAACAGTATTTTGCGCTACTATCTGTATACGACTTTTGGTTAATGACATGTTTTTATCTGATATAATGACTTTTAAATAAACATAAAGATAAAAACGCATAAATTTACTCTCCAGGATAAATTTAATTATTGCTTAGGCCAAATAAAAGCTTAATAACTCTCATTGGTCGATAACAGACTGCAAAGCAAATACACCAATCCTCTTTCCTCAGGACGGAAGCTGCGGCTATTTTCACTATTAGGCCAAAAATGTAATTTTTAATATTATATTCGAATTTAGTGGCCCAAAAAACATATAAGTACCACTAAAAATGAGAAAAAACATTTTTTAGCAATCTGTATGTTGTAGGGGTACAGGGGGTAAAAAAGGGTGAATTAAATTTATATAAGACGTAATTTCTAATTTTATATTTGAATTTAGTGGCTTATTAAACCTATATTTACCATTAAAATGGGATTTTTTTGTTGCAAAATGTATTTTTATGGGTGTAGGGTGTAAAAAAAAAGAATGTTTTTTGCACTCTTAAGCTCACAAATGTAATTTTTAATATCATATTTGAATTCAGTGGCGCAAAAAACCTATATGTACCATTAAAAATGGGAAAAAACTTCTTTTTAGCAAAATATATGTTTTAGGGGTGTGGGGGGTAAAAAGGGTGTATTTAGTCCTTCTAAGCCCTCAAATGTAATTTCTAATTTTATATTTAAGTTTAGTGGCCCCAAAAACCTAAATTAACCATTAAACTGAAAAAAAAAACGTTTTTCAAATAATTGTATGCTTGGGGGTAAATAGGGTAAAAAAAAGGGGTTAAAAACACCCCTTTTGTGGGATCCATTATCTTTTTTCGACACTTTGTAGTTGACTTATTTCTAAAGAAAATGCAAAAAATTTTATCTCGATTCATGTACTTCCGAAATCATTTAACAATCATTATATTCTGCCTAATATTTGCATTAAAAAAATACCCCCAGCAAAAAAATAAAAAAGATACTGGTATGTTTATTAATTCTGTGTACGCACAAAATCTATACAAAAATATTTTTCTTGTTTCTTATTTTTTAAGCCGCCCATTCCAAACCATTCTGAAATTTTTTCACTTCTTCCTTTGTTAGCCTTACTAAATATTAAATATTTTTTAAGGTATAATGTTTAATTTTTATAATTTTCTTCTTTAGTAATGTTAAGTTTTATTTAAATATATTTTTTAAGTGATGTTATTCATAACTTAGGTTCTAAAAGTACATTGTTATTGTTCAATATCGTCTTAAATGTTTAACAGCTACCGGCGATCCGATTTAGGACGACAATACTGAGGATGTCCCATAAATTTGGCCTAATAGTGAAAATAGCCGCAGCTTCCGTCCTGAGGAAAGAGGATTGGTGTATTTGCTTTGCGAGTCTGTTATCGACCAATAGAGAGTTATTAAGCTTTTTATTTGGCCTAAGCAATAATTAAATTTATCCTGGAGAGTAAATTTATGCGTTTTTATCTTTTATGTTTATTTAAAAGTCATTATATCAGATAAAAACATGTCATTAACCAAAAGTCGTATACAGATAGTAGCGCAAAATACTGTTGAATTAGATTTACAATTAGTAAATTTAAAACCTTAGAGGTAAAATTTTAAGATTGCGTTTAAAATTAAAAAAAATATATATAAATAAATTCTACCAAACCATTACGTTTAGGATAAGTGCTGTGGAAAAACCATGCAAAATTGTACTTACATAGCAAGTATTTGCTACACCTCAAGATAAACAGCTACCGCAATATTCTATTCTTTTGCTAATACCTTAAGTCTGTTGGTAATTTTGTTTTGACTTTAATTTGTAACCGGTTGAGAGGTATTAGAAGTTGTAGAGCGTGATTACCTGAATATGACTATATAGTTTTAGACTCAAAAAAAGTGCATTGGGGGTGGAGGGTTAATAATGGTAAAAACGTGTTCTTTGCTTCTGCAAGCGCCATCGTTAATTTTAAAGGGGTATGTTTAAAATGTTATTTTTAGGTATTAAAAAAAAACTATAATTTGAGCCCGTCTTAAAGTAGTTTGGTCTATTCGTTTATGAAAAAAATTCAAAAAACCGTTAAAAGTAGCAATTTTTTTTAAATGTTAATAATTAATGAAAAAATATTTTTTTATTTATTTTTATTATTGCAAATAATCGATTTTTTCATTTTGCAGAGAGGTTCTTAAGCATGATAATTTGTTGCTAAGACAATTGAGTTTTACTTATTTTAGAGCTCTATCTTTTCTGTTTATAAATATTTTAGGTCTTACAAACTGCCTTTTGCTTTAAAGAATCATATTTTACTAATTTGGATCAACGTAATGAAAAAAAAAAGTATTTAGTTCTTTATTTTGAGCCCTGAAAGAAATATACTTTTTTTTATTAATAAACAATTGGAGCCCCGCTGCATAAGTAAATAATTTTTAAGTTAAAAAGATGAAAAGCTGATTTCAAAACACATATTAAAAAAAAAGAAGTCTCTAGAACCACTAGGAACCGAGTAAGCATTTTTTTATGTAATATCTCATTTGTTTATAACACTTAAAAATCAATTTGGGCGGCATTCGATAGTATAACTTGAACTTGATAAAGATCTGTTGACTGATACTTTCGACGGCACGAGGAAGGTAGTGGTGTGGATAAAAGCTGTCGGACTGTTATGTCGGCTTAATTAAAAAAAATAATAATAATGCTTTTTAAAAACTAAATGCACTATTACTTATAACTTTTTGCTCTACCCCAATCAAAAAAGAGTTTAATCTGATAAAAATGTTCAGAGGTATTTCTATTTTATTCGTGCTCCACTGATTTAAACTCTCGATTTCAGTTCTGGACTCGGCATATCAGTCCGAGAGCTTCTATCCCCACCACTACCTTCCTTACGCCGCGAAGCTCGAAAGTATCAGTCACTTTAAACAAAAAACAAATATTACAACTTTTTATTATGCGTTATGTCAAGTTCAAGTATTATACCATCGAATGTCGTCCAAATTTATTCTTACTTATTCTTAACAATTGGGATATTATTTAAAAAAATTGCTAACTTTGTTCCTACTGGTCGTAGATACTTTATTTTTCATAAATATGTGTTTTGCAGTCAGCCTTTTGTATTTCTAAGTTAAAAATTTGTAATTCAAGCAGGGTTCGCTCCTGATTTTCAAGGCCTAAAAGGAAGGACTGAATAATATTTTTTTTATTACCTTGATTCACATTAGTTAAATGTAGGTCTTAAAAAGCAAAATAGATTTTGTAAGACCTAAAATATTTATAAACAAAAAAGATATAGCCCAATATATTAGGTCTCTAAAATCAGTAAAACTCAATTATCTTAGCAACAAATTATATTATCATGCTTTACTTTAGGACATTTTATATGATTCTAAATTAAAAAACCAATTGGTTGCAATGATAAAAAAAATAAAAAAATATTTTGCATTTAAATACACAGGGAATTTCAAATTATCACAAACCTTTCAAAATTGCCGCCAAAAACAATTCCTATTTCTAAATAAGCAGAAAAAAAGTTTTCAATTCGGGTATTCCAATTATTCAAAATATTTGAATCAATCATATAGTTTAAACTATTCTAGTAGTTCAAACTATTCGAACTATTCAAATAATTCGAATTATTAAAATAGTTCGAATTATTTGAATAGATCGAACTCTTTGCATAATTCAAGTATTTGATTCGCCTCGAATAATTCGAAAATTCAAATATTCGCACACCTCTACAAAAATCATTAAGCCTAATGAAGTATTAACAAATATATTAAGATGTTACAAATGTTGCTACATTTAAAAAAATGATGACGAAGATTAAGTTATAGGTATTTAAAAAATAATAAAAAGCTTAAGTAGTTTAAACCATGTGCTATTTTTATTTTAATATTAGATACTTTTACAGGGTTGGCCAGACTACGATCGGTGCCTACCTACATAAAAATGTATTATTCCAAATATGTTTTAATTATTGCACATTTATATAATTGCTAAAAAAAAATAACAATGATTATTTATTATTTTTTTGTCTGTTTATCTTAAGAACTTACTTTAAAAAATTACCCCTATTTTTTTTACATTTCTGTTAGCTGGCTTATGGTTGGTCAAAAAATTGGGTAAAAATACGAATTTTAACACCAGTTAGTAGCTTTCATGTAGCTTTGGTTTCATTAAAATATCTGTCAAAGTTTCGTAAAAAAAAGATTTTAAAGTTGGGGTAGCAACCCTTTTTCTGCAAAAACAAATGATGTAAGAAGTGTGATACTTAGGTCAACAAAGACGCCAGTATAGATTTTATATGGAAACCAGGAAGACTCTTTAGTAATCGTTGGTGACTGTTTGGAAATGCATGATTGTCGGACCCTGGCGCGAAGATGGCTTGGTGACAAACATAATGCTATTTTTTTCTTTATGCACATGTTTACCACACTCTTTAAATCATGGTGAGAAGTACCATTACCTATAACTTTAGGTGTTTATTGGAACTTTTAAAGTTAACGTTGCCGCATATTGTCAAGTGTATAAATTGTAAAATCATATCCCTTAACATAAATTGAAAGTAATCAAAACAAATTTTATAGCAGGATAATACCTAAACGCATAAAGTCAGATTAGAAATTAAATGAGTTTTGGAATAAACTAAATTTAACTATTTACCATTGACTTAGAAGCAAATAATTTATTTACAATCGAACACGCTATTACATTAACACATTATTAAAGATAAAAAATAATAAAGCTAGATTTATGTATGCCACAATAAATTATTATTAGTCTAAGATCCAAATAAAAATTATTATTAATTTTTTTCTTCTAGTTAATTTACATTAGCATGTATACAGGGTGTTTGATTATATTTACGTGGCTTCTGGAGCCTTTATTTTTGAAGACAAAAAAAAATGTTTTATATAAAAATTGTAGGTTTTTTTCCCATATTATCTTTTCAACTTTTTTAAATGGAACATCCTGTATATTATGCGCTACAATAAAAGATCATTTTTTCTGATTTCAAATATATATACATAGATTATATTTGGATGAACCATTTTTGAGATATTTAGGCTTAAAATATAAATAAATTGAAAACAAATCATATTAGTATCAAGAAAGCTATGAAAACAATAAAATTGTTTTAATAAATTTGACGTATTGGTATTGTAAAAAGTTGAAATTTATCATTTTAACTATTAAAAGTAGTTTGTATTGCTGTTTTATCGATGGGCCATTTAGAAGAACGAAAAATCGCTATTATGCGTGTTTTTTATGGTAACAATAATAATGTGACGACAGTGCAAAGGGAATATTACTTATTATATTCTTAACAACGGGTACCATCTATAGATACTATTAAATACATAGTAAGAAAGTTTATTGAACAAAAAAGCTATAAAATGAAGAAAAGGACTGCAGCACGAAATGAAAACAAAGTTTTGGATATCCTCGTGTTTTCAGGATAATTATTATACTTTTTCTATTGGATTAGCACTAACTACTTTAATAATTTTAGAATATCCTGAAACATGAAGCTCGGATGCGGCATCTGAACTTAATAAAACAGATTATAAAATTTATTTAACCTTAAAATTTGACAAATTTTATCCTTATAAATTTAAGTCCGTTCAGAATCTTCCTAAACCAAACATGCAGGACCGACCTAAGTATGCACTGGAAATAGCTAGGCTTATGCAGCAGGATCCAAAGTTTTTAAATAAAATTCTATTCATCGACAAGTCTTTCCTCACTTTAACAGGAATGTTTAATCACAAAAATAAACATTATTATTCAAGAGAAAACTCCCACTAAATTCAGCAATATAAGAATTTTATTGTTTCCATGGCTTTCTTGATACTAATATGAAACTTTTTTTTGTAATTTATTAATAATATAACCTAAAATATCTTAAAAATGGTTCATCCAAATATCATCAATGTATATATATTTGAAATCAGAAAAAAAAAGATCTTTAGTTGTAGCGCATAATATACAGGGTGTTTTATTTAAAAAAGTTGAAGTTGCCTATATTTTTTCATTTTTTTATTGCAATATTTTTTTACTGATAATTTCAGAAGATAATATGGAAAAAATCCTACAATTTTTATATAAAAAAAAATTCTGTCTTTGAAGCCACGTAAATATAATCAAAGACCCTGTACATTCACTTAATTTTATTTTTTGATAAAAAAAAGTAACTTTAAAGCCTTATCTTCATTTTAGTGTAAAATTTATTTAATAAGCAGATGGGTGCAAATTACAATATCCACTTATCTTTTATACTTATAGTTAATACCAGAAAAAGTTAGGCAACTCAACGGTTCCTTAGTTTTTTAAATAAATTTAATTTTTTCAGTAAGCAGATATGTAAAAGTATTAAAAAAAATGTAACTATGCTAAATAAAATTTATTATAGCCTGAACCATATATTTGGGCGACTCATTGGCAATATTTTTATTTTACATATAACATTTGATAAAAAATAGTTTTCATTCGATTGGTAGATGGGTGTAGGTCCTTTTAATTCGAATCCCTTACTATGTTATTTAATTATACTTATACTCCCCCTGTAAAAGTGACAAAAATAAAAAAATCTTACTTTTTTTTAATGCAATTAAGTCTGAAAAAAACCTATGTTGTATTGGGTAGTAAACGTCACGAGTATATTTCACCAATAAACCCCTAAAAGTAAGTAAATTCGAAGCAACTGCTACGACCTGAATTTTATTAGTCCAAAAAACTAAATTGTCTAATTCTGCTGCAAAAGTGATATAACCTAAATATAATAATTTGAACCTACGTTTGCCTTTAGCTTTAAAATAATGCCTAATTTAGGTTATTTTAAAAATTTACATGCAAATAAAAGCTCTTGGTTAATAAACTATAACGGACTACTTATAACAATGTGTTAAATTTAACAAAGAGGTAAAAATAAAAATGTTAACTATTTGTCAAAAAGAAAAAAAAATAGTTTGAAAAACCAATTAAACATATAACAAAAAATAATTACCTTGCAGATGCAGAGAATATAACAAAAATATGTTTGTAACTCTAACAAAATAATTTTATATATTTTCCTTAAAAACAAGCAGTAAAATAGATAGCTCAAATGACTAATACTGCAGGACTTCTTAAAATTTGGTTTTTTAACAGGTTCTTTAATGCAATTCTTGCCTATTACATTTTCTTGATTAATTCGGATTATATTACATCTAGAGTAGACAAAATATTTGTTTTATTTAAAAAAAAAATGCTGTTTTAGTTTAATAAATATTAGTAAAACTATTTATTTAGATGAATTTTATTACTTACTGATGCTTATTATCCATCTATTCTTTTTAAAATAAAAGAATTTAAATAATTTTATTTTTATTTGTGAATTTATATACATATGTATAAATAAACGACCAGGTAAATTAACCTTGTTTCTTAAATTAGGGCGTGTCTAAAGCTATAACATACTGTACTAAAAAAGAAGTTAGAGACCTGCTGTGGTATATTTCCGATTTGCCCCAATGCCTTCTTTAAAATCCAAGTCAAACACAGTCTAGGGTGTAAAATTTGATCTAAGGATTATGCATCGCCATGAAAAGATGTTCTTGATTTCAGAAACAGTGCATATAAATATAATAATGTGTACATGGACGCTAAAGTGAGTTTCTGGTCAAGCATTTTTAGGGTTTTGAGTAGCTCAAGCGCGTTTTCACAGTGTTCTCGTTGTGAAAAGTGCCGTGCACTTTTATTACCATTTTTTATTGTTAAACTTTTGGAGCATACCATGCTCTAAAGCTCGAAAAAATTTTCATCACTAGAGCTGCTACAGGGAGTCTTGCAACTTGGTCGTGCGAACAATGTTTGTAAGAGAGAAATATGAATAAGAGTACAACATTTCTCTCTGCCGACCAATCAGCATACCGAGCGGAGTATATACTCCTAAGATAAGAGTATTACTTTGTATACTGATTGGCTTTTACAGGTTAAATGTTTATTTTTCTTAAACGTGCCCAGAGTGAGCAATGCATATTTAAAAAATAAATTGTTAGGCGCTAATTTAGGAAACATAATAAAGCTAGAAACGTAATAAAAATATTTTGCTGTTTTTTTTTTTGTTAATAAGAAAGCAGTGGATAATGCTATTAATTGATCTACGATATTACCCAAAGTATTACATGATCAACTTATTTATTTTTTTTTTAATGAAAGTTATTAAATAACTTGCCAAATAAACAAGCAATAAAAAAATACACATAAGGGTTTTACGCTTAGCCTCCTAGAAAATGATTTTTTAAAATTAAAATACAGTTGTCGGTATTTGCTTTACATGTATTGTAGTTCTGATCAAATTAAGAATTTAAAAATTAGTACAGGATGTTTAATTTTTTATCAAACTATTTATGTAATAGCTTGGCCAAATAGTGCCCTTATATATTTTTCTAAAAATATTTAAAGTATTAAATTAAGGAAATAAAAATATTTCTTATTTACATTAACCAATTACATCATAAATTATTGCTTTGTTTTTTTTTGTCAATATAAAGCACTAAGAAAAAGTTTGTCTAAGCCGTAAAAGTATAAAAAAAAAATAAACTAACATTTACTGCATTAAACACAATAAATTAAAAAAATAATTTACAATCCAAAAATCCACTTTTTCTTATAAGGCGAAGTATTTTCTGGAAATACAAACATTTCTTCGATAAGGATAAAAGATTTTAAAGACAGCTTTCCTACAAAGATATTTAAATTAGAAATTTGGAGTCAAAACTTTTGCCCAATTTCGCCTATTATGTTAAACAGTGACCTGTAATATGATTCGAAACCACAGCATTAGAGACATCCCATAAATTTAGCCCTATTCCCGGAAACGGCCGCTGTTTCCGCCTTGGAAGAGCGGGATCACTGTGTGTTTGCTTCCCGGTTCTGCCATCGACCGGACAAAGCATCGGGGTATTTAGTTGTAATCTACAGCCACAAGACACGGGTCTTGTAAACTAGGACAAAGATAATTGCAATAAAATAAGGATAAGGAGTCATTTAAGTCAGTTTTTTAATTAGGGTTTTTTTTAATTGAATATACGAGTAAAAAAAACTATAATATTTACTTCAACTTTTGCATTTACTTACTAAAGACGGTTTATTATGACCCAAATCTAATCTAGTTAACGTAAATAATAAAATAAATTATAAACCTGTATATTTGTTTATGATATTTCCCCATACAAAAGATGAGTAATATACAGTTTTAAAACCTATTTAACTTATTATAGTTATTGTTGATATTTTTAGACTAGACCCACTATTTTATCAAAACGTATATGGTGCAAGTGCTTTAAACAAAAATTATATATTCGCATCTTTCTCCGCAGTGCCTTCTGATCCGTACTGTGGGTTTTGCAAGTCTAAACAAAACCAAAGGTTCTAACTAAATAATTCTACTTTTTTTATTATCCCACCCTTTGTTATTGACACCACCCTAAACGATGGCAATGGCATTTGTTTGTAATAAACCCTATTTATCGACAAAACCATTTCTTAATGTTAATTTTGTAAAACGGAGATCGACCATGGACAATCTTATATTTTAATGTCTAATTGTATTTGTGGCAATGCTGGGACGCAGTAAACAAATCGCTGGGTGCTTGATCGTGCGCCTTTAAACGGCATGTTCTCAGTACGGCAGTTTAATAAAGCAATAATTTTAAGGAAAATAATTTTAAATGACTAAATAACTTTTTTAATACATAAGAATATTGATTTGTTTAATTTTGTGATTTTAGAGTTATAAAAATTAAATTAGGCAGTATTATTATTGTTATTACCACATTAAGTTAGCAAAAAATAGAAAACTTTTATAAAGTATTTGCAAAGACCTTTTTTAAAAAAAGGTATGTATTATTAAAATTAAGTAAGTGGAATAAAATTTTTAAAGTGCAAAAATTTTTAAAGACCAATTCAATTTTTTTTATTCATGTGTCATAAATACATTTTTAAATTTTAACCGAATTAAAGTTCTTGATTAAAAAAAAAATGGAGCTGCAAATGAAAATAAAATTTTAGAATTTTAATAAAAAATGAACTTGTCTTTAACTAAGGGGGATACGTAAAATTACTAAGGTATCAAATTGTAGCTTTTTAAATTACAAACATTTTGCTTTTATATTAAATTAACTGTACAACGGAAATTAAGTGGGATATAAACGTTTAAAACGCGTGTGTATAGACGAGCACTAACTTGTTTTAGTCCTTTAAAATCACCCCTTAAAAAAAGTAAGGGTTTTAAACTGTTTTACTATAAAGGACCTTATGTCTCTTGAAAAAACTTTTTATTACAAAAACTAAAGAAGTAACGCTTTAAAAAACAATTTTTGGAAGCATCCTAAAAGCCCAAATCGGACCATGACGTAGTTTTCTCCCCTAAAAAATAAAAACCTTTATTTTTTAGGGTCAGGATTTTAAAGAGATGGGAAACCCCAATTCCAAATTTTCATGGAAAACACTGTGATAATATAATATATATTTTTTTTAAATTAAATCATTTTTTTCCAACACATTTCCAAAAATGTGTCAAAGAAACAACATACTTTTTCAACCTATTTGACTCAAATTTAACTAAACTTAAGAGTCCATTCGCGCCGCGAAAATTGCATCCAATTTGGGGTTCGGGGCATAATGTTTTTCTCAAAAACGGTATAAGTTATTGATAATTTTCAAAAACTACATGAAATCCAACACTTAAATGTAGGCTTTTGCTGTAATCGTTTTTTAAATTTGGATTTAGGTTTTCATATTTTCTTGAGTGAAAGTCACCCTAAAATCGGTTATGTTTAAATACTATTTTCTCTTAACTTGACTCATATTTCAAAAATCCGCTACAGCAGAGGCATAGATTATTTCCTTACCCTTAAAATGGTGTACAATTTATGTCATTTAAGTGAAAAATAGTA
Source organism: Listronotus oregonensis (assembly GCA_019359885.1). Classification (NCBI taxonomy): domain Eukaryota; kingdom Metazoa; phylum Arthropoda; class Insecta; order Coleoptera; family Curculionidae; genus Listronotus; species Listronotus oregonensis. The sequence goes on along the minus strand of JAHBCN010007734.1, from coordinate 22,838 downwards.
ATCGAAAAACGTTATCTCCTGTAGGCTTGCAATCGGAAACAACATCGCATCGATACACCGAATTTGGAAGAACCTAAATAAAATATGATATTTTTAATGCGGCTATACGAAAATTGTGGTAGTGGAAGTATGTTAGTCTCCGCCCACCGCCTCCGCGTCCTTTCGCCCGACCCCTAAGATGTAGCGTAAATGCACTCTTAAGCTTTAATGTATAATTTTTAGGTTTTAGCAACAAAGGGTAGTTTTTACCCCTAAAAAACAAAGAGCCCCATTGGCATGATATACATTTTGAAGAGGAGGGTAATTCAAGCTTAATCCCAAATTTTCAGGCAAATCTATTTATTTTGAAAAAATTGGCAGGTTTTGCACTTTTTTCAGCTTCGTTTTCTGGACTATTATAATCATTAGTCTAAGATCCAAATATGAGATGACCTACACCCATCTGCCAACTGGATGAAAATTATGTTTTATTAAATATAATATGTAAACAAAATTATCGCGAATGAGTTGCCAAAAAGTTTTGGTCAGACTATGATTTATTAAAAAAACTAATAGTTTTTGATACTCCTCTTGATTATAAGAACACTCCTTCAGCTTTCGTATGTTAAATAAATTACAAATAACAAGAATGAAAAATCAACCAGTTTTTTATTCTTAGGTTCTTTAGTTCGTAAGTCAGCTCTGCGCACACTCGAACATCTAGCGATTTATGTCTCGTGCCCATGGTCTTTGACTCGCGTCTAGAGATACCCCATGATCACGAGCTTCTTGACAGTGTTGACACGTGAAACACTTTATTATGCAGGAACTCTGCTAAAAAATTACAATTTTATGTAATATAATAATTTAGGATCTCCTTTAATACGTTCCCGCATTTTTATATCTAAAATATAATTGGGGAAAATAAAAAGCCGCTTTGCTAACCAAAACTAACCATGACCGACTAGAACTTAGGGCTTTTGAATTTGTCTAAATTATTTGTAGAAGTATTTAAAAAAATGTTTAAGAACGTATTAGAAAAAATGTAATTTCTACCATAAAAAAAAATATAAAATTTTTGTTAAAAACTTCTATGTAGGGATAATTTAGACAAATTCAAAAGCCCTAAGTTTTAGTCGGTCTGGTTAGCAAAGCGGCTTCTTATTTTCCCCAATTATATATCAGACGTAAAAATGCGGAGACGTATTAGCAAAGACCCATGATTTGCTTTTTTACATTAAATGCATTATTTAGAAAATGCCTACTTTTTAAATAACGCGCCGAGTATAATAAAGCATGTTTCATATGTCAACACTGTCAAGAAGCTCGAAGTATTAAAACATAAATTAAAATCACTTTAATTCAATTTTTACTGGATGTTTTCTTTTTTTGTTTCCAAAAATATTACATTTTTAAAATAGATCAGTTGTGAACCATTTTCGAAACTGCTTTAACACGCATCAGTGCTCAGGTGTTTTCAAATAAAATAAATATATAAAATCAGGCTGCACTTTTATTTGGTTTTTAAGTAAATAGGGTGTCCCAGAATATGTGGGCAATCTCTCGGAATCTAATAAAAAACCTAAACATATTAAGACAAGTTCCCATAAACTTTTTTCCTACGGGATTTCTCTACGAAGATACAGGTACATAACGGACGCCCCTGGAAATCGTTTTTTTTTTTAATAGCTTTTCAAATAACAGGCATAATTTAATATTTTTTAATATAATGGTAACTAGAGGAGTCTCTAAAATGAACCCATCAAATAATATTTGGCTTATTGGGTTTGCCAGGGAGGGACTAGCTCTAACACAATAATAGCAATTTTTTTAACATTCAGTATGAAAAAGGCTCAGCAATATTATTTTTGAATAGCTTTAACCTTAAACTAAAAAAAATGTATTCTTAATTGACATCGATACAATCAACTGTTTACGAGAAATTAAATATCATGTTTGGTAATTTTTTTTATATTATACAGGGTGTTTTCTAATTGTACGTCAATATTTAAGAAGGCAATTTTTGGTTCCATTTTAAAAAGAAAACTTCATATAAAAGTATGTCCTAAAGGTCTTTATTTTGAGATACAGGGTGGTTAAATTTTAAAAAATAAATCATTTATTATTAATATTTGTAATACCACTTTAGAAATTTTAATGAAATTTGGCATACATGTGCTATGTATCAAGAAGCATTTTTTGGTTGCACATTTTTTTTTATTTGCCAAAATAGGCAAGTTAAATTCGTTACGAAAGCAACTGGTAAAAATAAAAAAAATGTGCGACACTAAACAATGCTCCTTGATACATAGTACATTAATGGCAAATTTCATGAAAATATCTTAAGGGGTATTACAGATATTAATAATAAATGATTTATTTTTGAAAATTTTACCACCCTGTATCCCAAAAGATAAGACGTTTGGGACATACGTTCATATGAAGTTGTCTTCTTAAAATGAACCCAAAAATTGCTTCCCTAAATATTGACGTACAATTAGAAAACACCTTGTATAATGTAAAAAAAATTACCAACCATGATATTTTATTTCTCGTAGACAGCTGATTTAATCGATGTCAACTAAGAATACTTTTTTTTTTTAGTTTAAGGTTAAAGCTATCTAAAAATAATATTTTTAAGCCTTTATTATACAGGGTCTTAAAAATATTGCTATTATTGTGTCAGAGCTAATCCGTCCCTGGCAAACTTAATAAGTCAAATATGATTTAATGGGCTCATTTTAAAAAGACTTATCTAGTTACCATTATTAAAAAAAATATATTAAATTACGCCTAGTATTTTTAAAGTTATTTAAACAAAAACGAATTCCAGGGGCGTCCGTTATGTACTTGTATCACCGTAGGGGAGGGTCATAGGATAAAAGTTTATGGAAACTTGTCATAATATTTTTAGGTTTTCTATTAGATTCCGAGAGATTGCCCACATATTCTGGGACACCCTGTATAAGATGTTTAAGGAAATACAAAAATATTTAAGGGGGTGATTTCTTACATCATTTTCTAAAAAAAGTTCTATAAACATAGGTTTGAAAATGCCATATTTCCAAGATACACCGTATTGTGGTTTTTTAAATAAAGGTATTTAAAAAATAATAAAAATATCTGTTCTTTTTTTAATTAGGTATTGTTGTGTAAAGTAATAATGGGTTATTACTATATTAAATTATTAAGTCCATCAGGGGAAATCACTTTAACCAAATTTATTAACAAAGGGATGTAGTCGACTTTAATTAAATTTTGATATTTTTTATGATAAAGGATCTAAAAATATAACTTTTATCCCCTAGTTTTGTCGTATCTTGCTCTGTGTACAAATGTAAAAAAAAACATTTTATTGCATGTCCATTTATTACACATACATTGCAGAAATATTTGCCTAAAACTACCAGGTAAAACAACTGTGCAAAAACAAATATTTAACAATAAGTATCACCATTTTCTAACCAAAAATTGCAAAAATTTCTGAAAGTGACCACCACAAGTTCGAATGCAAGAATTCATTTTTCTCACTAAATGAAGAAGTTTCTTAAAGACAGTAGCGTTGTCTAAATTGAGTTAGCAATGATTTAATATCTTAGCCTCCCACATTTTCCAATAAACCGACATACACTTTCTTCAGATGGCCTCACAGAAAAAAATCAGGTGTTTTAGGTTCAGCGATTGTGCATGCCCTTAAGTAAAGTCCACCCAGGCCAGTCCAGCGATAACCGTATGTTTATGTTAAAAACTTACGCGAAACCTAAGTAAAATGCCCTTTTGCGTCATTGTGCATGAACTATATTGCATTTTTATTGCCAGTGGTACATTTTTCAGAAATCCAGGAAGCGTAAACAAAAAGTTGCGATAAACCTCTCCGGTAAGACTTCCTGGTCCGTCCGGCAGACGCTCACAATTTCAATCCAAATGTTTCACATGAACCGATATTAACAACGATCTTTAAATATTTTATGTATATATGCATCACACCACAAATTGTAATTATAAAAATCCTCTATTTCATTTTTTAAAAAACTCCTAAAAGAAAATCATAAAGTCAACGTGTTTAAACGCGTTGTATGTGGTATGAACACAACGAATTGTTCTTGTAAATGTGCAAATGGTCCCGTTACTTACATTCAAAGCTTCAGAATTTTTTCGAGGTAAAGTACCTAAATCTTGTTTAATCGTGTTTGGCACATCTTCTTCCAGCTCTACATTTCTTAATATCCCTGGCCTTTCTAAAACTCCATTTTGTTCAAATCTATTTGTTTCGTAAGGACGTCGAAAATTTCTCTGTTAGAAGCATTACGCTCAGGCAATCGGCAATGTACTTTTTAGCTTCTAGTGGTTTTCCGTCAGCAAGTTCAAATGATTAACATGAATTTTTAAACGCATCCATGTTAGTAAATAAAACAGTAATTTTTTGTTATATCTTTCTCAAATATTCCTGAAATGTTTAAAAATGTGATTATATGATAAATAAATATTAAATAAAATAGTTATATTTTTTATCTCTTAAACGAAGCAAGATGCGACAAAATTTTAAAAGGCAAAAAAGATATTTTTTTGCTAACTTATCTTAAAAAAATATTAGAATTTAATAAGAGTCACTGGCGTACAATCTTTTTGTCGATAAATTTTTAGTCAGTGGACTTAATAATTTAAATTTAAGCGTTTAAAAAAATTAACACCCTGTATCCTGGATACAATACATTTCCGGACCTATGTTTATAAGATTTTTTTTATAAAAGGCGCTGAGAAATCACCCCCTTAAATATTGCCGCCTTCTGTATAATAGAAGAAATCTTATTACTGCTTTATGGCTAAGTTCTCCAAAACGTAAGTTTTTCTTGTAAAATATCGTTATGTCCAAAAAACAACTTTTTTGGAATTTAATAACTTAATTTAAAAAGTTATGTTTATGAAAAAATAACTACTTTAAATTTACACTACAAAGACCCAGGGCCGTATCTAGGTATGGCTGCGCCCTTGGCGGGGCTTAACATTTGCGACCCCCACACACCAAGAGATAGTATGGAATACCCCCAAACGAAAACGAGGATTTCGAGGGTTATTCCCCAGAAATTATACAAAATTAAAGTGCAAAGTTGTAGGTTTAAGTTTAATAAACCGAGAATTTCGTTTCTTTAAAATACCAATTTTGTAGTGAAATTTGTGTCAAATTTTATATTTCCTTTATATGAAAATATTAGCCATCCTCATTTGCGGATGATTAAACTTAGAATAAATTTTCTTAACAATAAAATCGTAGTTACAAAAATACTGTGCATAGCAGGCCTACTAAAACGTAACATTTATACTTAAATAAATTAAATAATATGCAACAAAAAAAGAAATATCAATACCAATACCAATTAATCCGCAGCCTAAATAAAAAAATCAAAGAGTTACATTTATGAAGTAGGTATCAGAACAAATTGATATTTTATTAATAATTCATTCATTTTTTTAGTCTTGTTCCGTTGTAATTTATTCATTTATTGTTAATTAATTTTGTATGGTACTGAAAACTGATGAAAAAAAATATATCGGCTTTTAATAGCCGATTTTGCGCCCCTAGGTCGCTGCGTCCTTGGCGGGCGCCCTCTCGTCACCGCCTAAATACGGCCCTGAAAAGACCCTGCCGTAGCAATTTACGACAGCGGACAGATCTGCTTCCGTATTGAGAAGCAAATTAGATTGGTCAGTAAGGCAACTGCTTGGGCAGGGACATTACTATCTTCTCTGATAGTCAAGCGGCCATAAAAGCTTTGGCATCTCAACAAGTCAACTCAAGATTGGTTTGGAACTGTCTGCAATGCCTCCTAAACCTGGCTAACCACAACAAAGTTACACTTTCCTGGGTGCCAGGACACAGGGGAATACAGGGCAATGAAAATGCAGACTCCCTGGCCAGGCGAGGCTCCGCAGCAATGTTTGTGGGTCCTGAACCTGTTTTTGGAATACCAAAAGCCTCGGTTCGTGGCTACATGACTCGGTGGATTCAAACACAACATCAGTCATACTGGAACCACATTCCAAGGCAAAATCACACTAAATCAATGTTGGAATCACCATCGAAAGCATTGACAAGTGAACTACTAAAACTAAATAGGAATCAGATTAGAATAGTGACAGGATTAATAACCGGACACTGCACCCTAAGAAAACATTTGCACACTATGGGCATCTATAGAGAAGAACCCATTTGCAGACTATGTGACGAAGAGGAAGAGACAGCCTCTCACATCATAGATGAGTGCCCTGCACTTACATACTGGAGAACAAATCAAAACCTCATGGTGGACACTAACCACCAGGAGGCTGGAGACCAGAAAAAAACAGTAAAAGGGCTACTACACCTGTCTAAGGTGTCAAACCTTTTTAACTGAAACAAATACACAAGAGATACAACAAGCCCTGTAGGCTGCACTGTCGAGGCGGACAAAACCTCAACTTGTGTATTTAGATTATCAATCAATCAATCAATCAAGGCAACTGCTTCGGCAAATATAAAGTCGTCCTATAGAAAACGAAAGTACAGCTCTGCAATTATTTAAACAGTTAAATGGTTTTCGAAGGCATAGCAAACTAAAGGTCATTTAAATGCTTTAGGGGTTTTCAATTACGTCAAGTGGTTTCGTACGCTACGTGCCGTTTAAAATCTCGGTTTAAATTTTCTTTAAAATGATACCCATATAATATTACCGCTTAAATAAATATCACTTATCTAATAATCATATTTTTTAGCATTTTCGGAGTTTCTGATAATTTTAAGTTTTTTTTTTACTTTTGACATCATTTTTTCGGTCTGGTTTAAAACTCAATACTCTTTAAGATTTGGCATTTCAAATTAATTAATAAAGTATATGTAAATAATTATATTTATCAATATAGCACAGTCTTTTTTATTATTTTAAACTAAATTACTAGGTAGGTAAGTATGTTTGAAGTGAGTGGACTTTTTACGCCCTTCACTGCGACCGCTCGGTCTATTGTGGCTCACACCTTTTTATATTTCTCGCAATAGGACCAGACTTCTAATGAATGCGATATCAGATTGGGAGAGCATAATATGTGTTCTGATGTGTTCTGGTGTCCTTGTCTCCCGGAGAGTATGACGAGCAGACGATTAGATCCGTCATGCCCTCCTCTGCCGGTCTAGTGACGTGGGTAGCTACCAGCTCCTTGTTACAGGAACCAGATATTTCTTCTGAGGCCGCATCTCCGGCCTTACCCTATGAAAATGGTCCTATCTGCTTTCTGTTTAAAGCCAGGAAACCCTTTTCCCTATAAAGGCGGTTCTGTCCGCCTTCTGTTTGGATTCAGGGATCCTTTCCTAAGCACCTGTTTGTTAGGGATGGATTAGCCCTTCCCCGTGAAACAGGCGCCGGTGACTTCAGGGGCACCTTTCAAAACGGATTCACCCGTTTTGGTCGGCACACTTTTGTCTGCTTGGGACCTTGGGTGGCACCTCTCGAAATGGATTTATCCGTTTCGGTCAGCGCACCTTTGTATCTTTTTTCCTATGAAAGCGGTTCAGTCCGCTTTCTGTTTGGAGCTAGGGAAGTAATAGTCCACCACGCCAGAGCCCCGCATTACCGCAGTAAGGGTAGATACTCTGAGAGGTCGCCCTGTATCTTAGACGCACCGTTGGAGACACCTGTTTAAGGCACAGGATGTCATTCACTCATCAGCACGGTCTGCTAACACCTTGAGTTAAGCCTTGTGTTCATCTTAGCTTCGGATCAGCAACTCTTGCGCATGTTCCAAAAGATCCTACAGGGCCAACCACGATTACGACGTGTAAACACAGCGGTGGGACTAAATTACTAAGTATTTTTCTACTTTTAGGACGGTACACAAAATCTGATAACAGCCTAAGGTTCGTATTGGTAATATTTCCAATTTCGGTGTTTTAATATTGCTGGCGTAATCCTAGTTTAAAGCTTAAATCCTGTTTAAACCTAAAATTTTATTGGTTCTGTTATTTAAACCCTGAGTTAATCTCTTAAAAAGAAATATATTTAACCCATTGAAATTGGTTGGATAAGTCCTTATTAGATTTTAATTCAGGTTTTCTACCCTAAAAATTAAATTATTTTCTGAGTAAAACTAAATTTTTTGTTTAAAAATAATATTTTTTAGGCGACTTTGGGATATTAAAAAGTAGATAGGTAATAAAGTTATGAATGAATTCAGGTTAAGACGATGGGTAAACCACAGATAAAAAATCTGTTTACCATTTTTAATATTTTCCAGGGATTTTTTTTATGTTTTCTTTATATATTTTTTTTAATATCAGTAGATATACATTTTATTTTCACATTTGCCTAAATCTCCCTATATTTTTTTTTTACTTATGATATAAAAAGTTATTTTTTAGAGGGAGTAAAATTTGCACTCCTTTGCCCTTTATAGTTTCTGTATTAGCATTTATTTTATTATAAAGAACGGCGTATTAAAATTAACAAATATTTTAAAAACAGAAAAAAAGCATGGGAAACAGACAGTTATCCTCTTAAATGAAGGAAAAAAGGAAGAAGCCATTATATAACAATATGATCTTAAAAAACACCGTTGTTAGAATATATAAAAATGTTTTGATTTTATATATTATAATCTGCTTTGGTGTCACTCTGGTACAAGCCAAATTCGTATAATCCGGGACTAACATTTAATCCTGTATTATTTAATCCTGGATTAAATGGAAGGCAGGGTATAAGTAAAGTTACTGGCAGTCTTATAATACAGTACTTAATGATTTAAAGAGTTGTAAAGAAACGAAGTGGGTTTAAATGCACCAAGTTTTACAATTTAGATACTTCTTCTTTATAGCTCGGTAAAAAGAGACTTTTTTCACACCCTGTACAATAAAAAAAACAGTGTCGTTTTGTTAAAATTCTGATGGGCTTTTGCACGTGAATCACAAATTTTGCAAGAATGCATATCTCAACATTTTTGCATAAGGTGGATAATACAGATTTTTCTTTTAATTAATATAAATAAATTGAATTATTCTTAGGGGTGGATTTTAAATTAATGAAAGTAAATATTCTTATATGGGGGTTTTACTCTTTATTAAAAAGTTGGCAACCATAATTGACTTTCAATGGGCCTAAATATTGAAGACATTCTTAGCTGATATATTTTGTTTGGCAGTTAGGTAGTAAAAAGATACTTAGCCTCAAATGTAAATTGAATTAAATTATGGAAGATATTGTTTTGGTCTACTTCTTTATAACTTAAAAGTCACTAAACTATAGCAATAACTATTCATGTTATAGGTATAAAAAACATGGCTTTATTCGGCTTGTTTTTTTTGGTTAGGGGAGCTAATGAGAGAGGCTATAAACTTACGTATGTACCTATGACATATAAGCTTTTTTGTATGATTAGATTATAAACGGGTTAATAGAAACTTTAAAGTTCTGTTCTGTTACATTCTAAAGATAAATTTATAAACTTGCCGCTGGCGTTGGCGAAGGCGCTGGCAATGAATGTTAAAGTATTTATTTTGCGGTAAGTCATTTACCTGAACCTGGCGTTGAAGATAATTTATATCAACTTCGGCGCCGGCCTTTGCTTAGTAGTCAAAGCAATTTTTATACTATGACGAATCGGAATGCAGTTTTTTTGCATTCGCTTCCAATTTTTTTTTTTAATGTACCTACTTTGTGACTTATACAAACCTCAAACTGCTTTGCTGCAACCAAAAATGCATTTGATAAATGCATTCTTGTAGGTCGGCTTTTGGAAGATTAAATAACTTGGTAAATAAGCGTTAGAACTAGCCCAAATCGGGGTTGCGGAGGTTTTTGAGGTCGCTGATCACGAGTATGATGTTCAAATTGACTAGATTAGATTATTTGAGCGGAGATAGCAAAAATAACTTCCACTACTGCAATCTTACCAGATTTAATGTGGTTTTTCCTATCGTTCTTTAGGGAACCTTAACCAGGCCCGTCTTCTTAACTAGACTCCAGAGTCTTGACACTGGCCACTCCATATATCTTGCCGGTTTTGGCTCTTTCTCACCAAGCCTAGTAAACCTACATATTGCTTCGTAGTGGCACCACACATGTACGGCTGTTTCTTCAGCCTCCTGGCAAAACCTACACAGGCTATCCTCTACCAGGGCTATTCTTTCCAGGTGCTTGTTAAGTTTACAATGTCCTATTAGTTGATCTACCGTTATCCTTACGACCTTACGACTGTGGCTCAGTAGATGCGAGGTAAACTTGACCGAGCAAGTCTTAATTAACTGCTTGTCGTTGTCCTGGTGTCTGTACCACCAGCTTTGAAACTCTCTGTCTAACAAGCTCTTAATAGATGCTTTAAAGTGGCCTCATGCGAGGAAAGATAGAAACTCGACGCCCGTGGGTCTTTTGGGTCGCTGAATCCAAATATTGCATCGGCGAACACCAAAAATAATTTTCGGGGCGTTTTTTGTGACGCTGAATTTAAATTTTACGCTTAAAAACGACCCCCTAAACACCTGGTGCACCGAAACTTGGACGCGGACCTCATCTCCGAGGCTTTTTCGCAAACAATCAAAAAAGACGAAAATCGTTATTTTTTGGGTCGCTGAATTTAAATGTGAACACCCCCCGGACACCCTTTGATCTCCGGAACCTGGACGTGGACGCCATACCTGAGACTAGCAATGTGTCACTTGATAAAGAATTTGATATTTAGTTACGTATTTAAAAATTAAAGTTGTTAATTGATAAGGTAATGTAAAGTTACAGTAATATTGTACTTGATTTGGGTTTAATAAAAAAATTTATAAACTTCAATTACATAAATATTGATTTTTTTCCTTCTCACATAAATTAATTGGACTCAACAATTCCACACATACAGCCATTGCAGTATTGACGTCAGTCTCTAAGACATCAGGTTTGATTGACATTCGTGGGAATGACGTCAATGTCAAGATAAAGGTTCCGGTGCTCCAGGTGTTCGGAGGGTCGTTTTTGACGTAAAATTCGAATTCAACGCCCCAAAAAATACCCATAAGGATTCTGGGTTTGTCTTCTTCGATTGTATAAGGAAAAACTTCGGAGATGACGTTTAGGACGAGGTTTCCGGAAAAACCAAAATTCACCAGATGTTACGTGATTTATCAAAAAACGTTTAATTGCTCCTGGATCACCCCTAGCACTTAAATGCTTTTGATATAAACTAAAAAGACCCTAATTAAATTTTTCTTCATTATCGGCTTTATTGGAAGATTTAAGCCGTGAAAAATCCCATTTGTAAAGTCAGAACTTACCTTATTCTAAAGGTAGTTATGAATTTGCTTGGTTGTCACATTTTCTCTCCCTATATCATGTTCTTTGGTTCGGACTAAAAATTATAAAACGACGCCTCTACCAAGAAGTTTTTAGTCATGAAAAGTCGACTATTATTGCATTGCTTTTTTTTAAATAAATTATTTATTTGTATTTAGAAACTATTACTTTATATAGACAATTATTTAAAAGCCTTTTTGTTATGTTGCCCATATTTGTTCAGGCACTAGAGTTACATTTGAATGAATGGTTTTCTTTAAAATTTTTAAATATTTAGACCATTTTTTATATCTCTTTCATAATAACGCGAGCTACAAAAATATGTCTTGACATATGTACATAATAATATTGGCATATACATAGGTCAATTTTCAGTAGATAATATTACTTATAAACCCTTTAAATATCACTTTTTTATTTTTTAGGATTATAAATTATAATTTTACTAAGAATTTAAAAAATTAGCTAAGCGAGCAAAGGTTTAAATATTTGCAAACTTTATCCCTGCATATTTAATTCTAACATGGCACAAAATACCTAAAAGTGGAGCCTTATTATTGCAAACTGGCGAATATAAGGGCCCCTTCAATTTGAATACGGAATCGGACATTTTCCTTTTCCGCATTGAATTGCAAATTAGGTTGGTCAGTTAAGCAACCGGTCTGGAAATTTTCACATTGAATAAGAGGTGCAAATATGCAATTTCTTTGACTATGCTGCCTGTGATTGACGAAGCCTTTTTGATTATTTTAACAGATTTTTATCATCATAAGTAATGGCACTAATATTATGATTTGAGGGCGGATTTAAAATTTATTTATGATATTATAAATATTGTAAAATTCATATTTATATAAAGAAGTGTGTGATTTAATTTATTTTTATTAGGTTTAATTGAGGAATACACCAGTATATAAATATCTAAACATTTTAATAATTGAGTTGGTATATCGAAACATTTGGAGTTATGTATTACCGCTTTCCAAATTTTTTTTTATTAAATAATTTTTAAAAATAATTCCTGCTTTTAGTTACGTGCTTTGGCCACCTTAATTATTATTAAGTTTAATTAGCAGATACTTCTAATAGAAGTGAAAGATATTTATAAGAATCTTCATTATATGTTTCACACATGGTTTAATTTTTTGCTTTTAAGTAGAATTTCGATTTTTTTCCATTTTAGGCACAGTAGCATATGTTAAAAAAGAACAGCAATATTAGAGAATTTTTGAAAGTTGCTTTAATAGAGTAAGGTAGTATATACAGTGTATCTACTTAAGTTGGCAACATATGGGAAACTTTTTTATTATTAATTTTACAAAAAAAGTTATTCTTTATAAAAAGTTCTGCATGTCCTGAAACCAAAATTCAATCAACAGATATCAAATTTTTTAAATTTTATACGAGGAATGTCAAAAAATATAAATTTTGCTTACGAGTAAAGTACCTTTATATTTCAAAATATCGAAAACTGTTATGATAAAAAGTTGTTCGGAATGAAAAATTATGTTTAAATATGCAATTACATCCTTTTAATGAAAAAAATTGTTTTTTATAAGTTTTGGTGGCATTTCTACTGAATTTCTACCAATTTTCGCTAAATACAACTAATGTTTTGAATGCCACTGTCAGGTATTTCTTGTCAAAGCATTCTAGAATATATATACAAAAATTACTCTTTAACATTTCTTGTCGGAGCATCCTAGATTACATGTACAATAATTACAGTAAAGTTTTCGTTGGTCGAGTAGAGATGTTTTGAGAAATAAAAAAAATAAATAATAAATTAATTTAAGTGCATATTTAAGCGTGGTTTTAAATTCCTAAGAACTTTTTACAATAACAATTTTTGATATTGTTAAAGGTACTTTGCGCCACTACTACTACAAAAAATACGACTAAAATTCCTATTTTTTTACTTACCTCGTATAGGATTAAAATGTGTTGCCAACTTAAGTAGACACACTGTATGCGTACCTTATTAAAATAGTGCTTTAACATAAATGTGACTCATAATTCAAAGTAATTGCACACATCTTTTGACACTAGTATTAATCATCATGAGAAAGAGATTTTTGTTTTACTTATTGTAAAGATGAAATTGACTTTACCTATTATTTACCTGTAGTGTTTTTTCCCAAATTATTTTTTACTATACTCCAGTTCTCTGGATTTAATAATGAGTTGTACCTTAACACTTTTCTTAAAAATATAACATTATCTACATATGTGAATATAAGACATTTACTTTTTTCCATTCTTGGGGGCCATTAATTAATTACGAAGGAATAATTTTGACCATTTTTGACTCCTTACCCCCAGATAAGGGTAGGTACATACGATTTTTTGATCCTCCCCTCCCTTCTTACGTAAGATTTAATAATAAAACGTTGTTACAAAAGAATCAGTTACACTAAAACTTACAATTTGACGTAAACCAAAGATTAATTTAGGTTATAATCCTGTAGATATGGATTATCTTTATATTATTATAATACATTTTGACATGAAAAATATTAAGTAAGAATAGATTTTACCCCCCTCCCTCCCCAGATAAAGGCGTGCATAGTTTTCTTCCCCCTTCAGGACCCTGACGTAATTAATAAATGGCCCCTTACGCATATTTATATGTATGTAGAAAATTAGGTATAATATTTTCAGGATCAAATATTATTTTAATAAGTACGCAATCAGTTTAAATAGATAAAAAAAATCAAGGCTGTAAGTATTCTTTACCTTTAACAAATTTCACGATTTTGTTCGACATTCGTTCAGTGTTACGAACGTTTCCGAACCTAAAATAAGACACTGATAAGACTAAAATAAGACACGTCCTTAAACCTGCATAAAAAAAAAGCTAGTCACTATTCCTATAAGAGGAAAGCTTAACCTACAATGCATATTTGCAAACTCAAATGTCAAAATAAGGCCGGCATTAATAGTGCCTGGCCTCAATTAGTTGCGCAATATTTCTTTATTAAGTATTGTACGTACCCCAAAAGTGTTATTGTCCAAAGCGAACTGTGGCAGAATTAATGGTTAATAGTAATATTTAAAGTACAGAGGCGTGTTGTTAAATTCCTCAGATGGTTTAGCGCTGAAATCTATCGTGACGTCACACTAGATTACCGCTAGTTTTATCCTTGTCCATATACTACTAAAACAACGGCCATCTTTCTTTAGCGCTTTTCCATCAATTAATTTAAAAACGGCTTGATGAAACAGCGATTAGTGCGCACGATTCATCGATTAATTTAACAACACGCCTCAGCCTAAAATATTTGTTAATACTTATTGTTTTTTTTGTCATTGTGAAGAGGAAATATTTCTTTGCTTCACAGTTGTGTGTGTGTAAGAGAGAAAAAGAGAGTGAGAGAAAACGCTTTTGTCTTCGGATGTACGGCCGCCGAGTTTTAATTTCTCCCTACCTTTGTTATTTTTTGGTTAAATCTTTCGGGTTTTTTTAGTATAGTAATTAATATAATATAAGGTTTCCGTATTTACGATAAAACCAATTTTCCGAACCTGCAAAATACTTAATTAAAGGAACAATATCCGCGTTAATAATAGCAGAGCAGTACCAAGGTTTACTACTAAATGGGATCAGTTGACAGTAGGAAGAACTATACCTTTTATTAACGGGTCTTGTGCTTTTACGAATGCAGAGTGTGCGGAAAAACGACCAGGGTTCTAAAGTCCTAAACTGTTGTATATCTGCTATCAACGTGTAGTGTGTTTCGGTTGGATACCCCATACGGGTTCTATGCTCGCGACTCTTCCCATAGACCCTCTTGTCAAAAGTTATGTTGTCTCTTGTGACAAAAAAATATTTTAGGATTAAACTATTCAATATAAGTAAACAATTTTAAAGTATTATTTTTTCCCCAATAGCGATAAAGAATAATATCAACAAAATATCGCGGATGTTACTTAACTATTACTTAAATATTACTATTTACATTAAGTTCTTCCACAGTGCGTTTTAGAAAGTGACACTTTTGAAGTAAGTACAACCTTATTAAAGAAAAAGATTTTTTTAACATATGTAGGTGGGTCTTATTTTATCATTGTTAACATATACTGTTTTTGTAAACTGCATTTTTTTAAGAATAAATTTATCTTTAGTATTTAAAAAATAAGCTGGTTTATTCTAGCGGTAACTAAATAAAATGTTAATTATCATACATTATTTATTAGAAGCTTGTACTAGATATTTCGATTTATCAGATTCTTTTAGTTGTCTTGCTCTGGATGTGTTTGCTTCGTGCAATTTATATTCTTTCTCCAGTTTATCTATTTCTTCAGTTAAAATTTTAAAGGCATGACAAATATCTTTCTTCGATTTAATAAATGGTTTAAAAAATAATATTGTTCCGTGACACCCCGTATAAAAACACGGATCCTGGTTTTCCACCTTTTTATTGGATATCTGGTTTACAAACGTTTCTATGGTAACACTTTAACGTAACGTAATAATGACAACTGTTTAACCTTTAACTGTCTGTCAACTTCTTATCTCGTCGGAATCAAAACTAAAACTGGCCCGTGCAGATTTCCTTCGCGCTTTATATAGTAATGTGGAAAAGAATGGAATAGTCTGGAAAAGTCTAGAATTAGCTGGAAGAATTCTTTTACTACAGGATGCAAGAAAAGTGTTAAATATATGTCTCCAGCGCCCTCAGGATAATCCGCAATGACCGTCGAAAAAGGGAAAAACTAAGGTAACCTATTTTTAATAAATTATTAACCTAAATAAAATAATAGAATTATTTTTTCCTTTTACCTTTTACAATTCTATTAACTAAACAGATATTTTTAAAGTCTGTAACATTGCCCCCTCCCAAGTTTTGATCGTCTCGATCAAGTATCTTCTCGATCTTGATAGCGGCACAGCCGTTCCAGATGTACAACTTTCATCTTTGCCTGTGGGCTCTTCTGAATTCGGTACACCAGATCATTAAGCCGGGTCACTACTTTATATGGTCCTTCCCATGACTTCTGCAGTTTCGGTGAACGCCCCTTGGTTCTTTTTGGATTATATAACCAAACTTTTTCACCGACATAAAATCCCTGATGATTAGCTTTTAAGTCATAGCGGGACTTCATACGGTCACTTTCTTTTTGTAGCTTATTGCGAACCCCTTCGTGTATTTCTTGTAGCTGTTTACTAAGTTGACTTACATAATCTTCTGCTGTTTTTTCATTGGTAGAAGGTCGTCCAGTAAGTAAGTCAACTGGAAGGCATAACTCCGCTCCAAAAATGACTTTTGCAGGTGACGTTCTAGTGGCTTCGTGAACTGCGGAGCGATAGGCTAGTAAAAACGGCTGTATACAGTTATCCCAGTTACTTTGTTGGTAATTTACTTTAATTTTCAGGTAGTTATCAAGAGTTCTGTTAAATCTTTCGACCATTCCATCTGACTGGGGATGAAGGGGTTTGGTTCTGGTTTTATGGATTCCTAGGAGATTACAGAGGTTCTTGAAGAGATCAGATTCAAAGTTTCTACCTTGATCAGTATGTATTTCTCTTGGAACTCCATATCGGCAAATCCATTGTTGAAATAATACGTCGGCAATAGTGGTAGCTTCTTGATTTGGTATTGCGTAGACTTCCGGCCATTTGCTGAAGTAATCCATCGCTACCAGAGTATAGCGATTTCCAGATTTACTTATTGGAAATGGTCCTGCTATGTCTATGGCAATTCTTTCAAAAGGTGCTCCTACATTGTATTGCTTCATCTTGCCATGGCTTCGTGTCTTAGGTCCCTTGCTGGAGGCGCAGTCCTTACACATTCTGCACCAGTCTTTGACATCGGCACGACTTCCCAGCCAGTAAAACCTTTCTCGAACCTTTTCAAGAGTCTTCATAACTCCGAAATGGCCACCACCTATACCATTGTGCAGGGCTTGCAATACTTCAGGAATCCTTTTGGTTGGTAGTACTGTTTGATAGAGATTACTTTTGCCGTCAGAACTTTCCCAGACTCTTTTTAAAAGTCCATCTTTCATTGCTAAAGAGTCCCATATGGCCCAGTACCCTTTATATCTCGGAGACTTAGAAGCTATTTTCTGATATGGGGGTCGTGCTGAATTTTCTGTCTTAAATTTCACGATATCTCCAAGATCAGGATCCTCTCGTTGTTCTTTTGCGAGGATTTTAGGGTCCCATTCTTGAGAGCACTGGATGCGTGTTCTTCGGCAGTGGAATTCATCGGGATCTTCTTGCTCTTCACGACTACTGCAATGTTTACAATCTTCAGGACAAGGTCTTCTTGATAGAGCGTCAGCATTTTTATGGTTCAATCCTCTTCGATGTTCAATTTTAAAATCGTATTCTTGTACACGTTGTAACCATCGTGCTATCTGACCTTCGGGATTCTTGAATTGAAGCAACCATTTAAGTGATGCATGATCAGTCCTCAGGTGAAATTTCTGGCCATACAGGTACTTATGAAAATGTTCCAGAGATTTGACGATAGGTAGAAGTTCTTTTCTAGTCACACAATAATTTCGTTCAGGTTTTGAAAGAACTTTGCTGAAATACGCTATCACTTTTTCGTGGCCATCTTGTATCTGTGACAAAATTCCACCAATAGAAGTATTGCTTGCATCAGTGTCCACAATAAATGTTTGATTGGGTTCTGGATATGACAACACTGGAGGACTGCAAAGGGCTTTCTTCAGTTGCATAAAGGCTGCTTCACAATGTTCGGTCCATTCATAGTTTTTGTTGTTCTCGGTAAGTCGATGTAATGGTCTCGCAATGTCAGCAAATCCATGTATAAATCTTCGATAGTAAGTGCACAATCCCAGAAAACTTCTAACTTCATGCTTGTTTTTGGGTGTAGGCCAGTTTTGGATAGCTTCTCTCTTCTCTGGATCTGTTTTCACTCCTTCTTCACTTATTATGTGCCCAAGGTATTTAACTTCTTTCTGAAAAAGGTGACATTTCTTTGGACTAAGCTTCAGCTGGGCAGATCTTAGCTTCTGAAAAACCTCTTCGACATTTCTAAGGTGGTCTTCAAATGTTTTTCCAAGAATAATAATGTCATCTAGGTATACTAAGCATGTTTTCCAAGTTAGTCCCCGCAATGTCAACTCCATCAATCGTTTAAAGGTAGCAGGGGCATTGCACAGACCAAATGGCATAACATTAAACTGCCACAGTCCGGTTCCGGTCGAAAAGGCAGATTTTTCCTTATCTTCAGGATGAAGTTTTACTTGCCAATAGCCACTTTTCAGGTCTAAAGTCGAAAACCATTTTGAACCCGTCAGCGTATCTAGAGTATCGTCTATTCTCGGTAATGGAAAACTGTCCTTTTTCGTGACGTCATTGAGTCTTCTGAAGTCAACACAAAATCTGGTAGAACCATCTTTTTTCTTAACCAGGACTACTGGGGATGACCATGGACTCTGGGATGGTTCTATAATGCCTTGGTTTTGCATGTCTCCAATTAACTTCTCAACTTCGTCTCTTTTAGTCAAAGGAATTCGTCGTGGTGCTTGTCTTATCGGTGCTGCATCACCCGTATTTATTCGATGTTGAACTATGCTGGTTTTTCCCAAATCCTTTTCAGAGAGAGAGAAAACGTGTTGATTTCTTCTTAAAAGGTCTTCTAGCTTAGTAATCTGCACTGGATTTAGCAGGGCTTTTGATGAAATCACCAGGTCTTGCAGAGCATCAGGTAGTTTACTTGAGGCAACTTCTACAGGTTTAGCGAAGGTATTGGTAACTATCATATTAGCAGGTTGATAGGTACCAATTTTGTCACCCTCTTTGACTTGTTGAGAGTAGTCCTTTAGGTTCATCATTCTGACAAATACCGTATTTCTTTTGTTTTGCGTCAGAGTTCTTGCGGGTAGAATTCCTTTAGCGTATAGTGGACTATTTTCAATTGGTTCGACCAATAGGATTTCACCTTCTTCTGATTCTTCACACCTTGCTTGGATAATGACTTCTGAATTTGGGGGTAGTATGACATCTTCTGTAAGTACAACTTCTCGAATGGATGCTTCATTGTTCCGTGGGAGTCTCATTACAGTCTCTTCATTATTAGTTCGCAGTGTTCGTTGGGGAAGGTCAAGTACAAACTTCTGATGTTCCATAACGTCAAGGCCAAGGATAACTTCGTCCATTATGTCGGCAACAAACACAACGTGTATAAAAGTAGTTGTCCCCAGACTTATTCGAGCTTCATGTATGCCTTTAATTAGTATAACTTCTCCGTTGGCAGTTTCAAAATATAATTTTTCTCAGGGCGGAATATTTTGCAATGGGCTACGATGTTCGGCCTCACGATGGTATGTTGGAACCAGTATCTATTACCATCTCACATTCCCGACCGCATACATTTCCAGGTACTACCAAGCTGGAACCATTATTTTGCAGCCGGGATACTTTTATTATTGTTGTTGATGGGGCTTGGTAGCACCTAGCCAGCTTTCGCCCCTTCAAGCTGGCTACTGGGAGTTTTCCGGATTACTTGAAGGGACATTTGATCTAGTACAGTTTCTTTGGACATGCCCCTCTTTGCCACACTTCCAGCAAATGGTTCCGTTTCTTCGTCGAAAAGTCATACTGTTGTCTCCGTCTGTTTGCTTTTTACGTACGATTTCTTGTAACTCTTTTACAATTCTTGTCAAATCGTTGTCAGAATTGCCTCCTTCTGGTACAAAGTTTATTCTTCGAACTCTTGTCTGACTTCTGGATGTTTGTTTAGCTGTTTCAAATTGAAGTGCGTAGGCAAGAGCTTCAGATATTTTCTTAAGTCTGGCCATTCTTAACGCCTGGTTCATATCCGGATCACGTAGGCCTTCAATAAAACTACCTACTGCTAACTCTTGTTTAATTTCTTCTGGATAGGCTGGATATGTCAGGTTAATTAGTCGTACAATATCAGTTTCATACTCCTGAAGGCTTTCATTGTACTTTTGTCTTCGTCCTTGCAGCTGCGCCTTATAAACTTCCTGCAAGTGCGTTTCGCCATATCTCGTTTCCAGGAACATCACAATGGTTTCATAATCGCATTGCTTTTCCTCAGGAACGTTTCTTAAAACCTCCATAGCTTCACCTCGAAGAGCAAGTACTAGCGCACGTGCCTTCTCTTGTGAACTCCATTTATTACCGTTGGCAGCAGCTTCAAATTGTCGGAGATACGTAAACCAGGGTACCTTGCCATCAAAAGTTGGTGGTTTCATAATAGTCGTTGCAGTACCACTTTCTAAGACGACGCCTGTACTAGCTATCTTTTGAATTTGTCGCTGTAATTGTTGTACTTCCTGTTGTATTTGGCCTTGGACTTGCTGAACATGACTTTCAACTGACTGTACGGTGTGCTGTATTTCTTCTATTTCCTCTTTAACATCTTCTTTGGAAAGTTTAACCTCCAGTAACATTTGTTTTCTCATCTCATCTTGGCTTTGATAAAATTCTCCTTTTAGGTTTTCTCGGATCTTTACCATCTTTTCTTTCAGCTCTTGTTTCATCTCTGCTTGGCTTCTTTTAATGTCTTTTTGTATTTTCTCTATTTGTTGTCGTGTTTCTTCTTGACTTATTCTAATTTGGCTTTTCATTTCATCTTGACTTTTATTCATTTCTGTTTTTAGGACTTCTCTAATGGATTCTTGGCTGGTCTTCATTTCTTCTTGACTTCTCTTCATTTCTTCTTTTAGGTCTTCTTTCATGGAATCTTGGCTGTTCTTCATTTCTTTTTTTAGATCTTCCGTCATTTGTTTTATTAGAGCACTTAATTCTTCCATAACTGCTGTTTGTTGTCTTGTCCCAACTGGCATTCAAAAACTCTTCTTATCAACTTCGGCTTCTTTGGGGATGTCGTTCCGCTTCTGACACCAAATGTTCCGTGACACCCCGTATAAAAACACGGATCCTGGTTTTACACCTTTTTATTGGATATCTGGTTTACAAACATTTCTATGGTAACACTTTAACGTAACGTAATAATGACAACTGTTTAACCTTTAACTGTCTGTCAACTTTTATCTCGTCGGAATCAAAACTAAAACTGGCCCGTGCAGATTTCCTTCGCGCTTTATATAGTAATGTGGAAAAGAATGGAAAAGTCTGGAAAAGTCTAGAATTAGCTGGAAGAATTCTTTTACTACAGGATGCAAGAAAAGTGTTAAATAGATGTCTCCAGCGCCCTCAGGATAATCCGCAATGACCGTCGAAAAAGGGAAAAACTAAGGTAACCTATTTTTAATAAATTATTAACCTAAATAAAATAATTCTAACCTTTTACAATTCTATTAACTAAACAGATATTTTTAAAGTCTGTAACAATATGTTAAACTGTTCTGTAAAAATCGTTTCATACGTGCTTTCTGTGGCTTTCTTTTTTTAATATTGTTGTGTTTACTAGACAGTTTCTTTTTAGCTTAAAATATTTTTTTTGTCCACGTACTTTTATCTTTTGCGTCATTTTCTTCTTGTTTGCATTTTTTCTTGTCTTTTATTTTTGTGCTTATGATCTTTATTCTTTTTTTCTTATTACTTTTTCTCTTTTTTCTTTTTGTTTCTTATTCCTGCTTATTTCGATATCACTGCTCTGAAATTCAGAAGTAGAGAGAGGATCAATAACATAAAGATTTCCTTAAGATTTAAAAAATATTAAACTTTCAGTATTCTATTTACATCGTTGGGGTAAGTAGATTATTTTGTATTTTAATAATTATAAAATGGTGTATTGTGGAACTTAAAAAATATCATTAAGTTTTTAGATTTTAAACATTTAGAAAAGTTCTGGCTATGTCCTTATAGGTTTAATAATTTAAATCTATTTGCACTCATAATTATATGTACCGTGCGATCCATTTTAAGTGGACTGCCAGGTTTTGGCCTTTTTTTTTTTTTTATTTTATAATTTTCAAACCAGAAACTTATTAATTGGGATGGCTCAAAGGTATTTTAATTGAATATAAAAACATTTCTAATTGAATATAAAAAAAACTTCCACTTTTCTCCATTACAACAACTTTGCGAAATTTTGTTTTTACAGCCTGCAGACATATTTTAAACGACAAATCGAACCGTTAGGAATAATATAACAATGAACGATTTTACTTTTTGGTTGTGTTTGCTTTGGTGAAAAAAACCTGTTTTTAATACATCAATAAAATTAACACGGGATATCCAAAGTAGTCTATGCCGACCCGCAGGACTACGCTGCAAGGAATATATGTTATGTTACAGTTCAAAAATTGAACTATAACAATTTTCGATTTAAAATACCTTTTTGCATAAATACCTTAAATGCGGAAAGCAGGGCTATAGTTTGAAATGTTGTTTATTACTAGCTATGGTCTGCGGAATGTTTTGTGTTTGATTGTTTATTGACCTTTCCTTATTTTCAGGGGTCGTTGACATGTTGGTGGTTGCTTTTTGTAACCGTATTGTTTTTCTTTTGAATTATGTACATTCATGACTCTTTGTTTTGTTTTTGTAGTTTTGAAGTTTAAAATTTTGACGTTTTTAAAATAAGTCAGGTTTAAGGTGAAGTTGTTTACTTTTCTTCTTTTCCTTTTTGGCTAAAATGACTGGCAAGA
>JAHBCN010007733.1:0-42346 GCA_019359885.1 Listronotus oregonensis | reverse complement strand
GTTTTTTCTAAAAAAGAATTCCATTGACAAAAACCGTAGATTTAATAGTTTTCGAGAAAAATCCAATTAACTTTGTGGAAATTTAAAACTGCTTTTCTTAATCTAGATTAACATGGGAAATTTCGAATTTCCACATAGTTAATTGGATTTTTCTCGAAAACTGTCAGATCTACAGTTTTTATCAATTAACCTTGTTTGTGTAGAAAACTCAATTTCCTTGAAAAAAGGTTGTTTATATTTTTGTTGTAAAGTCAATAGTTTTCGAGAAAAATCGACAAAAACATAAGATTTGAGCAAAAATCGACTTTGATATTTTTTTTCGGACTTTCGGAATTAAAGACCATTCTGCAGGAGGAATGGCTTTATGTATTACTTAAATTAACAAATATTAATGCTACACATTAATCTTTATTTATTATTAAAGCAGACATCCTGATTTTTCTTTTGTTCCCTGTGACTCCCTCCGTAGGCGCGGTTCGCCTGCCAAACAGACTTTTCAATAAGGCTGTATCGAGTGCACAGTTAACAACAGAAAAACCAAGGGTCTACTTAAAAGACTTTAATAAATACCCTCGGTAAGATATTAAAATCTACTCTTACCGTGCTAAATCATCATCGAGTAGGGGGTATATAATGATGAAAAATAGGAAAAATACTTCTACTGTCACGGGGAACAATAGAAAAATTCGGATGTCTGCTTTTTAACTGTCTTTAAAAACGGAGTGACATCTTTGTACATAGCGTGAGAATAGAATTTTTTTTCCTATTTTTCATCATTATATACCCACTCCGGTAAATACAAGGGGTTTAATTTTAATGTCTTACCGAAAGGCATTGAATATGTCTTTAAAGTAGAACCTTGGTTTTTCTGTTGTTAACTGTGCACTCGATACAGCCCTATGGAAAAGTCCAGTTAGGCAGGCGAAACGCGTCTAGGGAGAGAGTCACAGGGAACAACAGAAAAATCAGAATGTTTGCTATATTATAAAATTGGTAAATCTCGCGACAAGCGGACGATATCCGATACTAAGTCTCGGTATCGGTACAGCCCTAATTGCAAGATAAATAAAAGCTTGTAACTTATACAAAATAGCAGAACAATATATTCTAACACAAATTTGTATTAAAATTAGGATGTTTACTTAAGATACGCTGACGTAAAGGTCAACTTATACAATTTCTTGTGCAAGAAACTAGCGTTCTGGTTTGGGTTAAATACAAGTTTACTGAAATCAAACAAAAATAGTTCTTTAAACAACGCAAAAAGCGAATAATTTTGCATAAAAATAACATTTAATTTATGCTCCTGAAAAAACCGGCTCTTGTAAAAGACATAACAGATGCATTTAAAAAAATAATGTACTCCCGAAATTACATAAAAAACGCCTATAATGAAATCAAAACACCAGGACGTCATCTCCGTGGCGCGTGCGTCCCCATCGCGTAGCCTAGAGCAATGCTTCTGCAATTTCAGTCGCGTTTCAGGAAACGCAGCGTCGTTTCAGTGGGGCGCCGAGCGCGATTTCAGGAGGCGTCATGACGCGAATACGGGAAAGCGCCCGATGATCGAGATATGTCGCGTGCGACACGAGAAACCGCGTTTACGGAGATACTTAGCAAAGTGATACCTAGGTGACGGTGTCATGTGCGTGGTGTATTATGTTTTTTGAAGATAAACTATAATAAAATTATTGTTGTCTTGTTGTAAGTGGTAACTGTGTGAAGATGGCAAATATTGTGGAATATTTAGATATTTGTGTCTGAAAGTGTCATATAGAAAAAACTTATTATTAGGTGTCTGTTTTGAAAATAATATTACATTTTGTTATAATCCTTTAAATGTTCCTTAAGATTGGAATGATTGTTCCTGTTACAGCTTAGAGATCTGTGTTTTTCGCCATGCACACATTGCACACGCTAGATTGACAAAATGCGTCTAAGAATGGAGTCATGGTGGATAATACAAAGAAAATATTTTCTTTCTTTATTTTCATAATAATATTAAAAAATATATATACAGGGTGATTCAGAACTTATCCCTAAAAATTAAAAAAAATATTCAAAATGCTACTAGAAATACAGAAACACCAGTGGCGTGTTGACAATGAAAGTTAGGAAAGGGCCGCTTCCCCTAAAAAATCTTTTATGTAGCACATTATAATTATTTTTTCTTGATAAGCAAAAATCTTGGTAAACAAGTTTTATTTTTACCCAAAATTTGATGTTATCCTATATTGTACCCGAGATGTTACCCCCAGCTTTCCTGTCTAGGTCCATACACTCCACTGGATACCCCTTAAAAGATAAAAAAAAATGTAATAAAAATATACTTATGTACTACTTATGTAAGGATAAGCTTAATTACTTATTTTAAATAGGTTTTATATTGTTGTACTCGCCATTTCGGTCTAAGTCTCAGGCTATAGATTCTGTACCTGCGTACACGGGATCAATTGACCCTTATGGAATTACACAGAATTGCAAACCCAAAAAGAAAACAAAAAAAATCTTAAAAAATTAAAAAACCTATTAACGTTTTGGTGCTAATCCACTATCGTGTTCAAAATAAAATTAATCTAAGAAAATTACTTAAACCTAAATAATAATAAAAATTAAAATAAATTTAATTTTATTATAAAAATTTAAGAGAATTTCAAACATTTTATTAAAAATGTATGATGTAACGTAATAATTTAAAAAATGTACCGTATAAAACTCTAATTATGATTAAATTTTGGTGTAAAAATTTATGACATTCTGACAGGTTTCTTGAAAATTTATAACATTAAGTTATAAATCTTAAAAAAAAAACTTTGTAAATTTTTATTGAAAAATTTCATTTATTTTAATTTTAATTATTATTTAAGTTTTAGTATTTTTTTAGATTAAGTTTATCTTGAAAATACTGATATACTTACTACCGAAACCTTCATAAATCTTGTATTTTTGAGGTGTTTTTTGGAAATTTTTTGAATGTGTTTTAGGTGATGTGCAAGTTTATAAGATTCAATTGATTCTGTGTACGCACAGGATCGATACCCTGGGACTAGGACCAAAGCGGTTTTATCTTTACAAACACCCAACAAATATTAAAAAAAAAAAAGTAAAAAAAAATTTTTTTTAAATTAAATAAATTATAAATTACCTACAGCTTTTTACCTAATATAGTAAAATCAAAATTTTTTAGAAATATTGATTATTTGATGCCTTTTTCACAGTTCATATATCGACAATATCAATATTTGATAATATTATTAATATTTCTATTGAAGATATTCGATATATTTTTTTATCGCCCAGCCCTAGTGGTATCTTAAATTTAATAATCCCGGGTTCATCTTTACAAATACCCAACAAATATTTTTTAAAACCTAATTTAAGTTAAAAAAAATTAAAATATATTTTTTTATAAATTATAAACTACCTACAGCTTTTAACCTAATATAGTAAAAGCAAATTTTTTAGAAATATCGATTTATTGATGATTCTTTTCACAGTTCATATATCGACAATATCGATAATTGATAATATAATTAATATTTTTATTGAAGCTATTCGATATATTTTTTAATCGCCCAGCCCTAGTGGTAGCTTAAATTCAAAAATGCCAAAAGAACTCGCGAAAAAATCAGCATTAAAAATAGACATTATTTGATACTTTAAAGAAGTATGCTTTTTGCATAATAAATTATTTTTAACCAGTCTTCAATATATCAAGAAAGCTATACATCTATTTACTGAAATATCGATAAACTTGAGTTTATATCGTCAATTTATTTATATATCGGTTAAATCAAGATACCGATTAATCAATGATTTGATATACCGATATATTTATGATATCGAATAGCGACGATATAACAATATATCGACGATATTGATATATCGACGATATCGATATATCGACGATATCGATATATCGACGATATCGATATATCGACAATATCGATATATCGATGATATCGATAAATCGACGATATTAATATATCGATATTTTTTTTTCTGATAGGTCGATATATTTTTTTATCGAGTTTAACTGGTAAAATTTAGATTCAAAACTTTGTTTTATATTTTAAACAAGTAAAGGCTATGCTTTTGCCTTAATAGAAAATAGTTACACGACCGAGAAATAATGTGAAGCAAACCGAGTCGTTTCGCGTTGACGAAAATAAAATCCCTAATGAGCTGTGACAAAGTCAAGAGAATTTAAGCTGTAGCGTTCTAGCGTTACCAGACGTACACAAATCTTTTATGGCCTTTGGTATAGACTAAATAATGTGTAACAAGACCGGAAAACATATTTGTGTAAAATCTCTTCGTTTCTTATAGTTTTGCGACTTTTAAAATTAAGTGGAAAAACTTAAGCAAATTATAATTTTTTTTGGGGGCGTCCATTAATTAAGTGAGGCATTTAGACGGAAGGGGGGGGGGGGTTCGAGCTGAATCTCAACCTGTTCTCACGTGGGGGAGATGGTCTCGGCCAGAGCTGTCAAAGTACTCCTAAATAGTACTTTAAGTACAAGTACTAAGTTTGGGATTTTTTAAAAAGTACTTCAAGTACAAGTAAAAGTACTGGTTAAAATGTACTTGCTTCTCCAAATAAATTCAAAAAGTACCTAAAGGACTATCCGATTATTTTATTTAAATTAAAACACAGTACTTGAAGAAAAAAAAGTATTTAAAGTAAACCAAAATAACCGAAGCAAATAAAAGTACTGGAGTTAAAAGTAGTTTTACTTGACTAGCATAATAGCCTAAAATGTATGAGCGCAAAAGAAAATGTATACTCTAATAATTTAACGATTTACTTTACTTGTAAAGTCTGTTATTGTGATGTATGTATTGAGATTTTAGCAAAGTTATTTTTGGAGATAATTTTTTAACCCATTTATTCCCAAGGGTGGAAAGATCAGAAAAATTTAATAATTGTGTTTATTTTATTAATTATTTAAGCTTCTAGAATGATATTTCAGTGCATTTAATTTTTTTTTTTAGTTTTTAAATTCTTGGGTGTTGCGAAAACGCATCACTGAGACAATAAATAAAAATATGTTTTTTTTGTTTCTTTTTACATCTTTATTTATATAAAAAAACAACCACATAATATGTAAACTAAACCTAATATTAGACTCATATAAAAAAAATGGAAAAAAGAAAATGGTAAAAATATATTTAAACTTTTAAAGTGTTGCAATAACGCATCACTGGGACGATACAAATATATGATTGCCTTAAGGCGCCAGTGATATTTCAAAACAAGTATACGCGTAAGTACATTCCCTTGACAGGTATACGTTTGGCTGTGAATAATCGTTTTGGGCGTAAACCTGCCGCCAAAAATAAGGTTTGTGACGTTCATTCCCAGCTAAATCTTTTGGATGGGTTGACTAAATAAAAGAAAAATTTTTTTTAAAACTTTTTTTCAATTTTTTAATTTTTAAAAAGTGGAAAAATTTAACAAATTTAATTTCTTAAGGTATTAATTAATGAGGCTTTGGGAAAAGGGGTAAAATATTTTAATAGTTACGGGGGGATTAGAAGCTAAAATAATGACCCTGGCAATGGGCCGTAAGCATTTTAAAAAGAGTCCAAGAAAGTAAACATTTTCCCGGGGGGGTTATTCCCAGATTAAATAGATTAAAGTACTTTAAAACCAAACTAATTTTTTTTTAAAAATATAAATAAAATAAAATTAAATGTTCTTTAAAAAATTAAACTCCAAATTTTTTTAAAATTAAAAAAGCACAAAGTTTCTTTTTAAAATAAAAAAATTAAAAATAAAATATTTAAGATTTTATTTCGAAAATTGCCAAATTTTGAAAAGAAAAGAACCAAATAAAATGATTTTTTACTTAAATTTTTTTTTATGATTGGATTTTTACAAAGTTATTTTTAAAAAATTTTTTTAAACCCCATTTACCTATTGGGCAAAAAATTTAAAGTACTTTTTTAATAATTTTTTAACCTTTTAAATGAACAGTGTTTAATTTTTTTTTATTTTTGTTTTAAAAAGCGGAAAGCACCAGAAAATTTAAAAAAAATAGCTGTTTCTTTTTCCCTTTTTTTTTAAAAAAAAAAAAACCCAAATTGTAAAATAAAAAAATTTTGCCATAAAAAAGTGGAAAAAAAAAATTAAAATATAAAAAACTTTGTAACGTAATTTTAAAAAGTCAAAGGGCGATATTCGGCGGAAAACAGACCACTGCGAGTCCCTCACCTCTGACAGGCGTATACAGTTTGGCTGTGACATATTCGACACCTCCGTCGAACGGAGAACGGACCACCACATTTTCGTTTTATATTTTGCAATATGTTCCTAATCATGCAATTTTTATAAGGTTTATACCTTTTTCCTTATCATTGGACCAATACATCGTCATTTGAGGAAGGCTGTGATACCCAGAGAAAAGAAGAATACCAATAAAATGTAAACGTTCTTATTTCTTGAATAAAAAGTTATGGCGATTAATATCTATATACCTACCCGCTATATTTTTACTAGACTCTTGTATACTCACAACCTTGTCTAATGGAACATGCAACTCAAATGTCCCAGCTATATATTCATGCTCCCGTGTTTTGCGTAAATTTGCCTTATCATCAAAAGGTTCTTCGTCGGTAAGAGTGGCAACATTTGATGGTATATACACACTATCAACGTAACCTAAAAAAACAAATAACATAAAATTTACTTAGTGGTAAAACATTTAAAAAATGTAATTACCTTCCCCTTCAAGTTCACCTATAGCCTTCTCCATGACCTCTTCTAATTGTTTTTGAGTAAGAAACCGTTTAAAAGACATTTTAAACACAATCAACTTTAGTGCGATCCGCACAAACGGCAAACTCAAGCTAAACTGCGGAAATAAAGAATTTTCTTTCTAATCTTTATTTGGGTTTTGACGGGTTCCAAGACAAAATTTTCCGATTTTTGTTTATGTATAATCCCAGTGAGGCGTTTTCGCAACGCTATATTTTATTGTATTTTTTTATTTCACGTTACTTCAAAATTTATTTTGTAACATATTTATCGTGAAGAAGTAGGTCCATACTAAGAGATTATATAGCTATTTTTTTAAAATAAATTGTACCTATTTTTAATTGTATAATATTGTAAATTTTTTTAGGAAATTTCGGGCACCTTATTCTATTTTTGTTTTAGTAAAACTTTAAATGTATTACGACTTTAATTAAATATTTACCCTTGTTCTCTTTGAATAAATGTTAAATAGTTAAACAAAAACAATTTAAAAAGGCAAAAACAAATATTAATTAAACTGTTGCGTAAACGCAAAACTGGGAATAAGTGGGTTAATTCCAGTGGTTAATTCGATCCTAATGCATATTTAAGTTTATATTGCGAGACCTTATGACTTCCCAATACTTGTGATTAACCCAATATTTTCTGCAGTTTTATCCTTTTAATAAATCATCATTTTTCTTCTTTCTCTAACAACAAACGTATGTTAAACTAATGCACGTACCCTAAAGTCATAAACCTTTAAGTATTAAAAGTGTTAATTAAAACAAGTTGATTCCGTTTTAAAAAAATAATAAAGCTGGTAGAAGAGCTTGAAAAAAGGAAAGTGGCGTGATAATAATTGTAAAATAAAATTTTAAAAACAGGTATATTTAAGTGGCGTTAGAAACAAATAAAAAATATTTCCAAGAAATTTTTATACCTGTATTTATAAAATATTTTGATGTTTTTTTAAAGTTCCTATAATATTAAAGGAATTTAAAATTATAATTTTACCATTCTTGGTGCCGTTAACAATTGAATTGTACAGAAAAGTACTTGAAGTAAAATTTTACTTCAAATACTTCAAATTTTGACAGCTCTGGTCTCGGCAAATAATACGTAATTTTTTTCCACAAAACACAGTAAAAAATTGCAAAAACACTTGGTTAAAATAGGTAAAACATGTTTCTTCACTAAAATATAGCTAATACAATAAGCTAATCGTAAGACCCTTTCTTCTTCTTCTTCTTTTTCTTCTTCCTATGGGAGCCGTCTTTCACTACCGAAGGCAGCAGCTCTGGACTTTTATTAATTTCCCATTGTCTTTTATACTAATCCTCCCATTAGTCTTTTCCTTCTACAAGCTGTATAACCCCGAGACTGGTTGATATATTCCGTGGGCTCATTTTCGGTTGCCCAAATAATGCCTGTCTTTTATGATTTAACGCTTCACATTCAAGATGGTTTCTTCCCCTCGTCGCACATTCTCGCAACTTGGGTCCCCATTGTATGAGTTATCTTGTGTAGGTGACCTCTTAGGTTATTGTGTCCTGTTAGAACCCTACTGTTATGCGAAGTCTTTTCCTACTTTTGTCTTAGTAGTTCTTCCTTCAGCCTTTTAATGCTTAGAAGTTCCTTTCCATGTCTTATTCTACCGAGGTTCTCCAGTATTCCTTGTGTTTGTTTCTGGATCCAT
The DNA here is from genome assembly GCA_019359885.1 of Listronotus oregonensis. Taxonomy (NCBI): domain Eukaryota; kingdom Metazoa; phylum Arthropoda; class Insecta; order Coleoptera; family Curculionidae; genus Listronotus; species Listronotus oregonensis. The sequence goes on along the minus strand of JAHBCN010007733.1, from coordinate 33,908 downwards.
TCCCTTGTTGCCCTCGTGCTGTGGTTTTGGTCACTCAAGGGCAGGTTCTGGTCCAAAGTATGGTGTGGATGATCCATGTGTCGCAGCTCATCCCTTTTTCGTTGCTCTTCTATTTCCCGAATGTCCTGGTACCACAAGAGAGTTACCAGCTGGTTCTCCCAGGACCTCCAGTTCTTTTGGCATTCCCATGTCAGCTTGGACGTACCTTGGGGTTTACTAGTGCCCCTAGTGACGCTTGGCTATCTGTTGTTATGCAGATCCGCTTATTTTTGTAAGGCCCCTACAGACGGACGTTTTTGTACGCGTTTATGTAAATGCATTCAAAAACGCACAAAAAAGATCAAAATGTCTTAATATCCTCAAGCGTTACTTCATTAGTTTTTGTGCTAAAGAGTTCTTTAAAAAACCATTTTGTTGGTATTTTTTAACAGCTGTAAAGCCCCATACATTAAAACTGTTTAAAACCTTTACTTTTTTAAAGGGGATGGTTTAGGGCTGAAACAAGGTAGTGCTCGTCTATACACACGCGTTTTAAACGTTTATATCTCACTTAATTTCTGTCATACAGTAAATTAAAAAAGAAGCAAAATATTTTTAATTTTTAAGCTACAGTTTATTACCCTAGTAATTTTTACGTATCTCCCTTAATTTTTGAGTTATTTTTAAAAAATAGTATTTTTAATTAAAATTCTGAAATTTGATTTTTACTTGTAGCTCAATTTTTTTCAAAATTAAGCAATATAAATCGGTTAAAATTTTAGAATTTAATATACCTAGATAAAGAGAATTGAAAAAGGGCTACGACTTATTTTAATTAGGGTGGTAATTAGGGCGTTGATTTCGAAGATTTTTGCACTCAAAAAATTATGGTCTAACCTTATTTTAATCATAACTCACTTAACTTTTACAATACATATCTTTTTTTTAAGAAAGGTCTTTGCAAATACTTAAAAAAGTTGTTATTAGTTTTCCTTGAAAAATATGTACATTTTGCGTTATTTGCCTTTGAAATTCTGAATTTTGTGTTTGATAAATAACAGCTAACCTTTAACAAACCACAACTTGGTTTGTATTGGGCCCACAGTAATTACAAAAATAACATTTTATTCGTTTTTTTAAAGCTACAATTTTGTTATTTACAGTTTTTTGATAAAATGCATACTTATTGAGTTATTTGCAAAAAACGATTAAAAACGTTGATTTTATCGACGAAAAACTCCGACTTTCGATCGCGAATAATTCGAAAAGTATGTATTTTACAAAAAAATGCATGGAACATGTTTTGCTTAAAAAAATCAATTTTCTATGGATTCCTGTGGTCAAATATAAAAAAAATTTTCACCCCCGAGATGGTTTGGCAAACACCCCCTAGGTAAAGGTGCCCTTCGGCATGATATAGATTTTGATCCTTGGACTATTTCCTAACTACTGTCAAAATTTCAAGTCATTCTATGCATTTTGAAAAAATTGCGTGGCAAAATGGTTTGTTTCCTGGACTTCATATGGCTCGACAGTTTTGCCGGTCACTGTGTAATACGTATTGAAAGCCGATGTTATTTTAAAATGAATTATAAAACAATTTTCCTAAGCATATACGAGTAGTAGCTAAGCACCCGTAGTAAAGCGGATTTCCGCTTTCAAATCATTTATAAAACTTTTAAATTTTCATACAGTATTAAATTCAGAGTTTAAGCTGAAATAGATACTTGATATTTTGAAATTTAATCTAATTTCAAATATAAAACATTACATAACATTAGCTAGCTTATGTAGAAAGATTTTAAAAAAATAAAACGATTTTTTTAAATACTTACATTTTACTGAAATTAGGACAATTTTTGTTTGCGTATTTTTATTTTATATTTGAAAATTTCGTTTATTAAAAATGCTAATATTACTTACGAAAATAAGCGTGTTTTCCTAATTTTCGCAAAATTTACTCTTACTTTTTTAATAAACAACATCTTGAGGGACTTCTAACTTTTTCCTTAAATTTTGCTAACTAAAAGTTTAATTTTAAAAAAGAATTGGGCGAGTTTTTTTTATAAGGATTATTAATTTTTTTATCAATGTTACCTATTTAAACTTTCTATATATATATATATATATATATATATATATATATATATATATATATATATATATATATATATATATATATATATATATATATATATATATATATTTATATTTATATAAAAGCAAGACTTCTGGGTGGCCTAAGTAAGTGTAAAATGAAGCTTATTATTAGGGGACTTACAAATTTGGAGGTTTGAAGGAAAAAGAAAGACCCTCTGCAGAGAACAGGTTCCACAACATAGACACTTCAGGGATGAGGAGCAAACAAAGTGGGATGGTGGGGGCTTCTCCAGATGCATGAAAGTGGCACATCGTATTAGTTTATTGAGCGCTGGAAAAAAATTACACTGAGTATTTTTTTAGTGCAAAAGCGTGTACATGCTTATAAAAGAAGAAAGATACCATAGAGTTCTTTGGTAGGCAAGGGAAGGGAACTTTATAAAGAAGTGTGGTCATCAATAAGGCAAACGGTTTAATTTTTCGTTGGAATGCCAAGATTGTCGGAAAAGTGATTCCCCAAGACATGGGAATGATATTGCAAACGCAGGGTTTGATGTGGGATACATAAAGCGTATACAGATTAAAAGCTGAAGTATCGCCAACCAAATAAAGTTTTTCTTTGTTCTGCATAATTTGCACAAAAAACGCATATGGGTGTGTTTTAAAGCGTCAAATTGAATAAAATTTTGGTGATTTAATGTCCTTGTCCAATATTACTTGAGAAAGACTTGTAAATGAGATATCTGTATTAACCGGCACTTGTTTTACAAATTATCCTTAAAAATCGTTTCCGAAAATTAATATTGATGTGAAGGGAAATAGCCAACCAAACTATATATGGAGTTAATCCTCAAAGATAGAAAATTATTATATTATTAATATTACATATTAAGGTGCTGAAATGCGTTAGAAAATTTTAAGTGGTGACTCTACATAGAAAAATAATAGCAGGTGTCACGCTTGCTAAAATGTCGATCTCCATGGTTTACAGATATAGGTGAAGTTCACTTTTAGCCTTTGTTTCTTCCGTCATATTACATTTATTCTTCAACCAATTTAGTTGCCTTTCACGCTGACCGTGGTTCCACATACGTTGGTAGTCTTTGAAACACCGCTTAGAGGTCATTTTACCTGAAACACAAAATTTATTTACTCCCTATCTTTTTTATTTGGACAGATATTGCAAATTGAATACACCACCTTAAAGACAATTTAAAAACACAAAAAGAATGTACTCTTTATCAATGTCGATAAACCTAACCATTTAGCCACAAATCGACATGAAAGTTTTTATCAGTTTCATCCAATTAACCATGTGTTGAAATGAAATCAACAAACTGTCATTGTGTCAAATTTTGCGAAATTTGACAAATATTGGTTGCATTACTGTTGAGTTTAAAATAATTTTTTCGTAAGAAAAACATAATGCTATAAATAACTATAGAGAATATTCACACATATGGGAATGTAGAAGAGACCCGGCAGATTTATATTGGAACTTATCCAGAAAAGAATGCTCCATGTGCAATGAACTTTCATCAACATTCACAGACGACTTGTGAGATAGGTTCAAAATTGGGCTTTATAAAGGTACATCAAGGGCATGTTAGAACTGTTGAAAGAGAACAAAGAGTTATCGAAAGAGTAGAAGAAAATCCAAATATTAGGCACACAAGGAATCTGCGTAACAAGAGGGAATTGCTAATTCTACAGCTTGAAAATTCTCCATAAAGAACTTCTGTCCCCATTTTATGTTCAGAAGGTTCAAGCACTTTATGAGGGTGACTCACAACTACGACTGGATATGTGCAATAGTCTTTGGAAAATATGAAGAAAAATTACCAGTTCATCGAATTAATTTTGTTTACTGATGAAGCAGCATTCACGCCAGATGGGATTAACAAATTTTCGTAATACGCACAATGGTCTTATGTAACCCTCACGTCATTGTATAAAATAGCATCAGTGAAGGTTTTCGTTGGATTGTATGGGCCAGAATTGTAGGAGATCATCTAATAGGACCTAATTTTATGACGGACTGTTAAATAGGACAGTTTATTAAATTTTCTTCAAAACAATCTACCTAACAGGCTTAAAATCGCTTCCTACAAACCAGATTGGAAACAGACTGCTTCCAGGATGCATATGCCCACCTCAATCCAATGGATTTTTTTTTTTTTTGGGTCCATTTGAAAGCTTTTAGTCTGTAAGACACCGGTATATGATATAAATGATTTGCGTCAACCATAATGAACAGGTAGTGGAGATATTAAAAACATAGCTTGCATATTTTTCTCATAAAAAGACATTTTAAAAAAAGTATTAGAAAATATATAAAATGGCTAAGGGGGCATTTCCTGAAAATATGTTATAATTTTCCTGCTTTTATGGAATCAATTTTATAAGTTACCATTAAGATTAGTTACATATTAAATTAGTGTTAAGTTTTTGGTTGACAAATTTATTAATAAATATACTTAGAAAATCATTATCTGTCAAATTCATTTAATACAAGGCGACTTGATTTGTTGATTTCATTTAAATACATGGTTAATTTGGATGAAACCGATAAAAACTTTGATGTCGATTTGTGGCTAAATGGTTAGGTTTATCGACATTGACAAAGAGTACATTCTTTTTTAAGTTTTTAATTGTCTTTTAGCTGGTGTATTCAAATTTGCAATGTCTGTCCAAATGAAAAAGATAGGGAGTAAATATATTTTGTGTTTTAGGTAAAGTGTCCTCTAGCGGTGTTCAAAAGAACTACTTTTAACGTTCAATATTGGAACCTAAAGAGCTCGGTTCGTATGCCGAATATCAACTAAATAAATGGAAAAATAAATGTTATATGGCGGAAAAACAAAACTAAAAATTGAACTTTGCACCCCTGTATCTTCGTAACCATGGAGATCTCGATATTTTGCCAAATGACTTACTAACATTATTTTTCTATGTAGAATCATCCCTTAACATTTCCTAACGCATTTTCCGAACACCCTGTATAAGAAAAGTCGCTGTCAGTACTGAGCACTGAGCACAAAGCTCGGCAAAAAGTTTAGTAAGAAGAGCGTAGGAAGAAAGTGTGTTAATGAGTACGGCATGGCATGCATTACTTTGTAGGTAATTTGTGTTATTACAGAGCAGTAATTCCAAACATAGACAATTTTGCCTCCCAGTGGGCGATTACATTTGCTTGGGGTCAATCAAGGAGTAATGGTGATTGAGGGAGAGGGGGGAGGGCGATTGTTTCTAATTATAAGCATTAGACATACTTACAATTACACCGACACACAAAAAAAAGTTGTTTGTGCTTTTGACCGCACCCACCTACGAACACGTATTACCCGCTGAATCCGAATTTGAAGTCCGTTTAGCTCGGTCACCTTCCAGATTTAAGTAAAATGCAAAAAGCCCAAAAAGAGGCAAAAATGCAAAAAACTGCAGTTACAGCGATGAAAAAAAATTTTTTTTACTCAAATCTGGTGAGGGTGACCGGGCCAAACGGACTTTAAATTCGGATTCAGCGGGTCGAAATACATGTCCGTAGGTGAGTCCGGTCAAGAGTACAAACAACTTTTTTTATTAAAGAATATTTAACACGACATTAGTGCCATTTTTTGTTTCCCTTTAAGTTTATACACGCATGGTAACTGTCGACATATATGTCGCGCACCACGAACCGACGCAATTCTTTTGCCAGCAATCAATTGTATCACGATTGCTTCAAAAAGCTTGTCTAGTCTTACTTACGTTGATGTGCTATACATGGAATTGTTTTAATTTAAATGGTTTAATTTTTTTGTTTGAAAACCGTTCAAAAAGTACCCATTACCTGGTGAGTTTTGCTTTTTAGAAAGCAACCCTTTTTCAGCTTAGTCCGGAAAGAAGCGCAACTAGTTCAAGAAATAAGCTTTTTATGAATTATTTGGGATGTACATCACGAATACATATCAAAAAAACAATCTATGGATTTTCCTAAAAATAATCCGTTTTATTAAAGCATGTCCGTTTCACGCAAGTCTAAATAGGTTCTTTAAAACGAACTTAAATTAACTGATTGCCCCAGCAAAATCCTGTCGTGTCGAGTTTTTGGCACGATATGTTTTTGTAAAGTCACATGTATAGAGATGAAGTTATGAAGAAGAATAGCATAAATATTCTCGCGAAATATCACCCATCATATAAGATTGCCCCACAAAGCATCATTATTAATTCTTTGATTAATTCCCAAGTCTCTACAATTGCCCACCGGAGAGCAATATTGCCTACGTTGTATTACCGAAAATATTTAACTTCCTTGCATTAAAAACCACCTTGTATATTATTTTACGTTTACCAACTGTAAATTTAACCATGAATAATAAATTAATATATCAGTTAAATGTTTAAAATGTTTGTGTGATAGACAGATAGGTTTATATTCACGTTTACAAAAAAGTTAATTGAACGCCAGTTTGTAACACGCGATTTTTACATTATATTTCTGGTTAACTGAATATAGAATGGAATCAATATAAAAGTTTAATAAATTAATACTGAAAAAACTGGTTATAACATAATATTATAAAAAAAAGTTTCATAAACTTGATAGTCCAATTTACAGGGTTTTTCCATATAATTTGGCCTGCTTTTAAATGTATTATTTGAAAGAATACCAAAAAGTTGTTTTACCAAAAGTATTAGGCTTTTTTGTGGAGATTTTAGATATCATATTTAAAAATACAACTAACGATCGGAAAACAGAAAAATCGGTTTTTTTAATGGAACACCCTGTATTTTATTAAAAATATAAAATCTTCGCGATTTCCCCTTTTTAAAAATATATAATATGTCTATGTTTGGATAAGCAGTTTTGTAACAATTCGACATTTAAATTTTTATTTTATATGCAATGGAGCGCCCCTCCTTAGGTCTAGTAAGTCGTAAAACTTCTATGTTGGATCCGGCTTGGCTAGGGTTTCCATATAGTCTTTTTTAAATCCGGACAAATCCGAACAGTTCAAAAATATATGTAAGGTATAAATTTATTTATAACAATAAAAGCTAAATTAAAATAAAATACTTAAAAAAATTATTTAAATAATCAGGCCCACAAAAAAGCTGTATGTGCTGGGTGGCACACTAAGATTTTCTGGCATTAAAATTAGTCAAACAGCAAAAATCTGAAAATATCAGATATTACCGATTTATTTTAATTTAAAACGTCAATTTCTTAAAAACTATAAAAGATACAGGTATTTTTATATGTAACATAAATTATGTATTTTTACCAGACCTTTAATTTAAGTAATATAACCTTTTTGTGTAAATGCAATATTTGTCGAGTTATAATCAAAAACAATTTTCAGGATTTTGGAAAAAATTTATTTTTTTTTTTTTTTTCTGCAAATTTTAAGTAATTTGGGATTCAAATAAATAAAATATATGATTTATTATAAACAATACCAAAAATTACATTCTATTTTTTTTTATATTTTGGACTGAAATTTTTTGTCAAAATTACATTTTCGTTAAAGGAGATATCCTTTATTTTAGACAATTTAGACAGCCCTATTTTTTGTTTAATGAAATTTTGTGTTTCTCTTATAGTTTATATATTCGTAATACAAATATTTCTTGGTAGCAGGTTTCTGTCGGTAAATATACCGTGTCGGTTTTTTGGGTTTTTCTCGATTTTTTTGCTGTTTGATCCCCAATTTTGACTTCAGATTTGTGTTCAGCGGAAAAAAATACGCCAGAAAATCTAAGTCCGACACCCAGCACACACCAATTTTTTTGTAGACCTCTGTAATTAACAAGCAAAAAAATACAAATGGATCAACAAGGTTGGGCTATTTTAATTATTGTAGTTGCAAATTTCGGCGTTTTCCCGGACCTATATTAAAAATGCGGCCGGACGTCCCCGGACACCTTAAAAACCCGGACATGTCCGGGCAAATCCGGACGTATGGAAACCCTAGGCTTGGCCAAGGATGACGACAAATAACAAAACAAACATTTGTACTTAAAGAAAAAAATATTACCTACTACTACCTACTATAATATCGTCTATGCACTTTTGTTGTTTATATTATATCAATTCATTTGTTTTGTTATATGTCATTATTCTTGGCCAAGCGGGATCCAACATAGATATTCTGTCTGGTTTTCACGGCTTACTAAACCTGCACCAACGCATATAAAATGAAAATTTAGATACGAATTGTTACAAAACTGCTAATCGAAACATAGATATATTATATATTTTTGAGAAGGGAAAACACAAACATTTTATATTTTCAATGAAATATGGGGAAAAAAATTTTGTTTTTTCTAAATTTTTTTAAAATATCTAAAAATCCTAATAAAATCCTAAATTAACACCACTTTTTGAAATTCCTTTAAATAAAACGATTTATTTTAATTATAAGAAAAAACCCTGTACCTACGTTTCTGTAAAATAATACTTTTTGCTTTTTGAAATTTTAATAAAATACCAGGCTATTCAATAAATTTTGTCGTTCAATACGAAAAACACAATTTTAAGGTTTGAAATACAACTTATTATTTAATATAATTTCCCCAGACTTTAGTACACTTGTTTCAGTTTTTAACATCCAGTTCTTCCAAAAGGTTATATAAATAATCTGAGTTTATTGTTTTATCAGTTTGAAGTTTATTCACAATCAAAATTCCTTTTGCATCCCAATAAATTGATGGTAACACCTTTTGGGCGATTTCTGCACCTTAACTCATTTATAGCCGAAGCACTGGGTCCTCACAACTCCTTGATTTTGCTAAAATTTCTGGTGTTAATTGATGAGACACGTGACTTTAAAACAGTTTTACATATACGAATAATTTTACAGATCTACGTAAAACTTCACACGTGTTCATTAAAAAGTACTAACATTTTTAGAAAAATAAAACCACGAACCTAATAGCGTCATCTCTTGTTGAACTACAAAATTTATTGAATATTATACCTTGTTGTTTAAAAAAAATTGTTATATACAGCGTGTCCTAGGATAGGTGGCCGAATAAGACAAATGGATAAAAACAAATTTGTGTTTCAGAACAGTAATTCTGAATTATGGTCTGCATGAAACGGCAGTCAGTTAAAACGGAATTAGGAAACATCGCTACTAATAAAGTGCTTTTATTTTAAAAGTAAACAAAATTTTATTAAGAGACATTAAAGCAAAATTAAAATGTATGTCGTAATCTGGAGTTCTATACCTCAATAAATCCTTTGTCACTTCCTTTTCAGAAAGTTCTAACTGTGAAGAAATTTTGACAAAAGAATAATGGATATCGCAATAAATATATAAAAAAATTAAAAATACATTTTTTTTTCTTTACAATAACACCAAAATCTTGGACTTCCATTGCCTTTTGGTTAGTGATGTATCTCTAAGTACCTTTCAAGTGATAACTTTGTTATCACTTAAAAACGATTGGAGAAACATCATAACCATAACTTTGTCTAAAACCTTCAAAGAATTGTGTTTCTTATTATGACAAAAGATTATTGTGGGTTAATTTTTTTAAACACCGTAGTAAATTAACCAAGCTACAACTCCAGATTATGACATACATTTTAACTCTGGACAATGCAGCTCCCAACAAAGCAATACATGGTGCAAGTTGTATGCATCCTTTTACAATTTAACTGGTGAGGCCCCAAACTTCCCATTTTTTTTTTTTTTTCCTCATCCCTAAAGTGTCCAGATTATGGAACTTGTTACCCACAGAAATTATCCCTTCTCCTCCAAATTCCCAAAAAATGTACCTTGATAAAATCTTACTCTTACTTCCAAATTAAAGATATTTTATAAGCGGCGATTAATTCCAAAATATTGCTTTCAAATTTAAAATTTTTTGTTCTATTTATTCTATTCAGCCACCTATTCTGGGACATGCTGTATAAAATACCTAATACCTTTTATTATTTTATTATTCAATTTCTACGTTTGATTTTTGGATAGTCTATCAGGGCCTAAACCCTTACATACTATGGGTGGATTTAACATTTTGGATGTTTAGAGAAAAAGAAAAACCTCTAAAGACAGATGAAGTCAGGAATAAGAAATGAAAGAAACAAGCCATTTCCTACGGGAATAGTATCACAAGCAGGGTCTGATTTAAAATACATATAAAGTATATAGATTAAAAAAAGAATTCTTTGTGGCCCAAAAGAGAAAACTAAGATTTTTTAAAGTTAATGTGGCTATGTTTATGACAGTTTTGAGCATTTTCAAAAGTAACAATCAAGTAGTCAAAATATTCTTTTTGTCTCTAGAATGTAATCGCTTATTATAAGGAAATGTGAATTGCCAGTCTTTTTTCGCGATAGCGAACATGATTGAGTCATTAAGATATTGAATTGGACGATATTTTTAATACTTTAATCACATAATATTTAAGGTCCTGTTTAAGCGATAACCGCATTGCCTTTTTTTTTTTATCTTGGGACAGTCCACGAAGGCTGATGCCTAAGTACTAACGTACCGTGGGTGTCTTCAGTGTGGTGAGAGGGTTTGTTCACACGGACTTAAACTTTGGAGTTTGGGAGGAAAGGAAAAACTTCTGCGGGCAGCAGGTTCCATAGTCTTGATACTCTAGGAATAAAGGAACGAAGAAAGCGGGAATTCGGGGCCTCTCTAACTGAACTAAAAAGGATGCATAAAATTTGGGCTACGTTTTTCTCTGTTGGAGCTGCCAGGAAGGAATAATACTGGCCAATTCCTCTGAGCAGAAGCCCGTGAAAATACTAAAAGAAGAGCGACAGATCCCCTACAGCTCGACAATGGGCAAGAAGAGGAAGCCTTTCTGTGAGCGTTGGATCATTAATAAGACGAACAGCTCTTTTTTGAATGGAGTCCAGAATGCCACTTGCACTTTATTTACAATTCAGGAATAGGCATAGACTTAGGAAAATTATTATTCGAGTAAAGGGCACCATCATCAGCACAACCATAATTGGGATTAATCGTGGAGTAGATAAACAATGATCTACAATAATAGATACACGTTGATTAGAAACGAAACTTCCTTATTTTAAATAGGACACACTATATATTATTATATATTTAGATAGCGCCTCCAAAGACAAGTTTAACGATATATCACAGTATGGGTCTGTGTCGCGACGTTTTGGATTTATTAAAGTTTTTCTTTAATTTTTAACCTATTTTTAAATTAATACAAATACGGTAAATATTCTTTTTCTTAAATTTGTTTACGTAAAGAGAATTACAAAAGCCTATTTTATCTATACTAGCTGGCAAATTTTTTAAAAATTTTAAAAATGTTACAGTGTTGCCATGTTTTGTTTATCGTAAAATATCTTGAGTTTTTAAATGCAACCCCCTGTATATAATACCAAATCTATATAACGAATTAAAAAACCTTTTCAACGATGTATAACAACATGGCTCTGCGAGTCACCGTTTCGAACGTATGGATGATTGTCTTCAGGAAAAATCATATTTTTCTTTTTCCAACCACCTACATCCTGTATACTTAACATTATGAATCAGTACAATAAATTTGGTTTTAGATGAGTTAACCAAATATTCTATATTAATTTATAATTTAAAGTATGCCGATGTAGTGTGGTTGGAAAAAGAAAAATATGATTTTTACTGAAGACAATCATCCATAAGTTCGAAACGGTGACTGGCAGACCCATGTTGTTAGACATCGTTGAAAAGGTCTTTTAATTCTTTATATAGATTTGGTATTATATACAGGGGGTTGCATTTAAAAAACTCAAGAAATTTTACGATAGACAAAATATGGCAAAACTGTTACATTTTTAAAATTAAAAAAATTGCTAGCTAATATAGATAAAATAGGCTTTTGTAATTATTTTTACGTGAACAAATTAAAAAAAAAAGGAATATTACATTGTAATTTAAAATAGGTCAAAAATTAAAGAAAACTTCAATAAATCGAAACGTCGACACGACCATACTGTCATATATCGTTGAACTTGTCTTTGGAGGCGCTATCTAAATATATAATAATATATAAGGTGCCTCCTTTAAAATAAGAAAGTAAACACCGGTCGCCAACACAATGAACACCCTGTATATGTGAAAGTGGAATTAATTAAAAGCTTAAATTATTCCAAGAAACTTTTGTCCAAACTTTTTTCTTAAAAGTCTGCAGTTTCTGAGAAAATGTATAGGACCCTAATAAAATGCCCACCCTGTACATTAACACACGCCATGTATCTGGATGATACAAAATAAATTCTACACTACTAAACGTTTTATTTTAAGATTTTTTAGCTAAAAAATGTGTAAACAACTCAAATGAACAAGTCTGTTTATTGAAAATGGTAGAAATAAAATTAAACTATTAAATTTTACTAAAAAACAATATTAAGTCCAAGCTTCACTATATGTCAGATACGAGGCGTGTATTGCAGTGTTAATAAAAATGTATATATAACACCTTTATTTTATTATGTCTCTACCGCTATATTTAAAGTTTTTTCTTATTTCGGCGTTGGGCCATCCTGTATATTGCGGGAACACCTTCTTTTAATGTTCATTTTTTCACGCAGAAATCTTTCCTATCCAAACTTTCAGCTCTTAGACAGAAATAAGCCCCGTTCTTTTCCACTAAAACGGAAATTTTTCAGGATAATAAAACAAACGGCCTGAAGTCGTAAAACTTTTCCAGAGAAATGGCCACATTTTCTCTTCTACAGATTAATTTATGTCAGAAATTTGTTCAAGTCTGGGGGAAAAGGCCGTGTAATAACATCGGCTTGAAAATTGCTATTTAAGAGTAATTTTAGGTGATTTTTTGACCGTCAGTAATGAGTTAAGTTTTGTAGATGTGGAAAATATGGGGGACTAATAAAAAGTATTTAAATGGCTGTAACGGTCAATTTAATACAGTAGAACCCCGATAAGCTAAAGCTGAAGGAAAGGTTAAAAAATTTAAATTATCGAGTTTTTACTTATCGAGAGTTGAAGTTAGCACGGTTTAAAAAATCCAGCTGTTGACTTAACGAGGTTTAGTTAGAGGATATGTTAGCGTATTCAATTTTACGCTTTCTTTATTATTTTTTAATTTTATGCTTGTATTAACGAGCTAATTTAGTAAAAGATTGAAGTTTAAAACAATAAAGTTTCAAAGAAAACCTTTTGTTTGTATTCTTACTTTCGTCCCTGATAAATATTTTTAGTTATCGCGGTCACAAGGGTACTACTTTAAGTTATTAAGGGTCAATAGTAAAATTCTTCGTTAAAGTTATTGAGGTTTTGAACTCTAAGTGACGGAGGTTTTCTGCTTTGAAGGAAAGGAAACAAAAAAATATTAAGTTGCCGAGGTTTTTATATAATCGAGGTTTGACTTATTGAGGTTCTACTGTAAATGTTTTTTTTGTCAGTGTTTTGGAATTCTAAAATTTGGACATGCGGGATCGATTCAATTAAACTTAAATTGGGCACCCGGTATATGTATAAATAAAATTTCCTGACTAGAGTCTATCTTACCTCAGATATTTGGAAAAAAAATTTTTAAACCTTTTTTTTTCATTTATTGAAGTAGTGTAAAACCAAAAAAGAATCACTTTGTGTAAAAGGATTTTTTTAAATAAATCTGTATTATAAGAAAGAATACCAAGCCGGATCAAAAGATGAAAAAACTTTAATTTTCTTCTTTTTTACTAAAGAATATAAACATTAAATCTAAAGCTCTAAACAATTTTATTACAGATTAAACAAGAAAACATTTTAGTTTTAAGTGTTGGAACTTAGTAAGTGACTGTCTAAAATACAAAAATGTATATAATTTTTAAAAAACTAGTAATATTTCGGACGAAAAATACAATAACAATAGAAAAAACTGTGGTTTTTGTGACGTAATTTAATAAACTTTCGAAACAATTGCAACAATGTTTCCTGGTTGCATACGAGCTCCCCGAAGTATCCAGGGATCTACTGATGATATTACTAAACAAACGAAGTCCATAGTCCAGGTAAGTTATATTTACTGTGTTTAATGTAATGCCTACCTGTTCAAACAGGGAGAGTATTTAGTTTAAAAGTTTGACGTATATCTTTTTCAAAGACGTATAGAAATTTAAACGCTTATATTTGTATTAAAACTATTTGATAACAGTACAGTCAGTACATTCATTTTTTTTTCTTATGGATATCTTAAAACACCAGGTTTGACACTAGCAACAGCGCACTTCCTGTTGCCAAATGTAGTTCTTGCAAAGGAGAATAACTGCGGCAAAAATATTTTGCCGGAATAATAAATTTTGTTCTCTTTCACAGTTTATAAACCGTCCAAGTATATAAAGTCTGCTCACTCTTTTGATGTCGCAAAACTACCGCCGTAGGCGTTGAAAATACTCGGCCACGGGTAAACAAACAAATAGGTGCTACTACCGCGTACGTTTAATATGAATAGTCTAACCCCCGGTTGATTATATTTTTATACGGGGGGCGTTCGATTAATATTATGAGTGAGATTATTAATGTTTGTATTATGTATATTTTTTTATAAACCATTTTTGACAAATAGGTTACTTTGGTAACGGAGAAAATTAAAGACGGTAGGTTAAATTACACAACAATATATTTATTACAAAATTTCACAGATTTTTTAAAATGTTAAGTTTCTGGCACTCTTTATTACCAGATAGGATTTTGAATATTCTGTTGGCAAACTTTAATGTATAATAAATACGAACTCTCGTGTACAATGACAAAAAATATGATTTTGGAAAGTTTGGACATGGATGAATATACTTTGTTTGAGAAAAGAGTTTATTTACTTTATATTCCACATTGTTTAATTACGGTAACTATTAAAGTTTGTCACAAAAATATATTCTTAAAATTGCAAATGATTCAAAAATATTTTGGGGGTATCTTTAGGCCTCCAAATAAGGTTTGTTTACCTTCATAGTCCTTTAGTTCGCAAAACAATGTAGATTTTTCACTTTCAGAAGAATTACACTAGTTTACACAAATGGCAGAAGTGTGTTTTAAAAGACATTTTTTCCACCAACATAATTCAGAGCATTGCTCTCTTCAGATTCTAAGTTTCTATAATTGGTAGTTTGTAGTTTTAAAATGGAGTGCATATTTTTTCCCTGTTTTTCTGTTAAAAATGATCCTTCTTTTAAAAGGTCAGGGGTAATCGTTAATAAAATATCGGAAGCTTCTTCTAATGTGTTTCACCTTGTGTAGGGTCAAAGGATTTTAACGCGAACATTTTTTTAAAAGCTCTACAAAACTGAATGGCTGTTGGATTTCTTGCATTTCCACAAGCATTTCTAATTTGACCGAAATAACTTTTAAGACAGTCCTGATTTAAATGACAAGTTAGTAAAAATCGGTAGTTGTTTTGTTGCAATTGGTACCATAACTGTAAAACTGATAAAATAGTTAGTCTCCGTTCGTATATAAACTTTTAAATTTTAAAAAAGAGTCCATTTTATTTAAAACAGTAATCTGTTCTACAGTACCCATAAAAGTTTGACATGTTTTTAAGTTACTAGAATTTAGTGAGTCGAATAGTTTATTAATTTCTTCAATAAAGTTAGCAGTTGTCTTGGCCTTTTGCAGTAGCTTTTCAAAATCTATATAGGTATGCAAAACAACTGCAACCGAATGGCTAAATATCTGAGTTGCTAGTTAAACTTTCATTTTTTTAAAATTATTTGGTTTTAGGTGTTCATCTGTAAGCTTTGGTGCTAACCTATATTGTTTAAGTTTGTCAAGATTATACATGGTTTCTAAGAAACGTTTACATGTTGTCTCGTTTTCGATTACGAATCTATATTTAAAAAAGTTATTTCTTAATGATTTTATTAAATGCGGCACACCAAATAAATAAAATAATGGGTGATTCGTCAACATAAAAATATGGTTTTTCAGCACTTAGTTTAAAGAAACTCTTTACTAATTTATCAAAATTTGGCCCTTGGTCGGACGTTACTGCCAATACGTTAAGACCTACCGATTTTAGTTTTCGAATTGACTCAAATATTATTTCTTTTAAATCATTAATAGTTTATAACTAAATAGTGCAAAAACGCTTTCGCTAATATAAATTCACCACTCCGTCAGGACCGAAGGCTCTGCACAAACTGCTACTCACTGCTAAGCAGTGAGGCTGCTGGGTCAGAGATGAGTAGGGCTGGGTAGCCGATAGGCGACGGATCGGTGCAAGCAGGAGGGAAATTTTACGCAGCACGCTTGAGTGGGCAGACTTTATATACTTGGACGGTTATACCACCGAAAATTATGTTGTATGTTCGTTGGTTATACGTTGCATTTTGTTAAGTCCAGTCGAAGTTACAGGTGCTTTAAAAACAGGCTAAAAAACTTTTTTTGCAACTTTTATCACCACATCAAAAAACAAGAATTTCTGAAAATATTAGTAATTGTTTTTCTTAAATTAATAAAACTGTCTAAAAAGTTATGGTAACTAAAGTTGTACAGTCGACAAATTTGAATATAGAGCATTCTTTAAATGTGTATATTTAGTTTGGTGGTAAAATAATAAAAATTACGTTAAACATATTTTCAAGGGCTGATCCAAAATAAGCAAAAGAGAATGAGTTATTCAAAGTAGCTAAAATAGTCCTTTATTGTTTAAGCCTGGCTTCCTTCAATTAATACCTGCCCGGGTATAATCAGAAATTGCAAAACCAAAAAAGTTATTCCTCAGATCATAGCGTTTAATAGATATGTTTAGAATACCTTTTATGCAATTTTAATAAACTTTAAATATGTTTTATATTGTGATAATTTGTTAACGAAATGAACGCATAATACTAAACTTAATACAAAATCCAATGATTCGTCCAGAGATAAGGCTATAAAGGACCCACTATAGGATTATATTAGATAACCGAGGGTAAAGTTAAAGATCTTTCTAGATAAAGCTTAAAGCCCTTGTTAATTTGTTTTGGGATGACCCATTTAAGTTTTAGCCTGACCGCAAGTCATGTTGAATTTATGGTTTAAAAGCTATAAGATGCTAAATTACAATTTAAGATTAATGATTTTAATATAAAGTGCTGCCTGAATTTCATATAAAAGCAAAAATTAACTAACCTAAATACTACAAAAGACCCTATTAGAAATATTTTAACCAGAGGTTCTCTACGAAACACATTGTTTGGGGGATTCATCTACAGGGCGTTTTTTAAAAATAAAAATTACACAAAAAATTTCCGTAAACATGGAAAATGCGTCCTAAACGGGCTACCAAAAAAATATATTTTTTTTTATCTTAAGACAGCCCACGAAGAACTGCGAAAACACAAAAAGTAATATTTAATATTTTTCACTTTTACCAATATGTAATAACAGTAGTAATAATCCATAAACTTTGACAGAATATTGATCTTTGTGTTTTAGCATTACAGCTATTTTTTCTTCTTTTGCTAATTTAAATCGCAAATTTTTCATATAAACTAAATAAATACCCAATTTCATACCTTAATTTCGTACGATAACGAAGTTATGATAAGGGGAAGGAAAATACGCTGAAAACTTTTCTGTAATATACACAGTGTGTTCGTCAGGCCCGAACTTGACCTGGCGCATCTAGATAAGTTTTCTGAAATTTGGACATTTTAGATATATTATTTCCTAATCGAAGCAATAATATACAAATAATTCATACATTTATAGGTAAATAAGAAAGTTAACATTGTTTAGTGAACTTTTTTTGTTTTATTTCAAATAAAGATTTAATTAATAACCCGTGTGAGTGTATTTCAAGGCTTGAGAAAAACTGCCGTGTCTGTCGATGACATGACGTCACGCGTCTCAATTAGTGTCAACAAAAACGGTAGTTAAACCTTCGCCGATCCATCAATCTGGCACTAAATTTTTCCCCTTCGAACCCGATAATTTACATGATAGAGAAATATCTTAAAATGCCGGTAACGTTACGATAACCGTAAAAAATAAATTAAAGGTTTAAGGCAAAAACTTTCAGTTTTGCTTAAAGTTATGGAAGAAGCAACAAATTAGCAAAGAGATAAGCAAATTTAATATCATAGAAGCGTTTTTACAATGCTTTTATTTACTTACTTTGGCTAGGTTACAGTATTAAATCTGGAGCAAGCTGATTTTTACGTCACGTAGTGTCGCAGCAGATGATCTGCTCATAAAACATGTAATAAAAAATCTGCCCTCTCCGCTGTCATCCGAGATTCAATATTGAGCGTTTATAAAAGCTTTCAATTTTGCTGTAATATTTATTTTTCTTTACTTTGGGTCAGTCGACAAAGGTTTAAACTTTAAGTACTAACTAACCGTGAGTATCTTAAGTGAAGTAAGAGGGGAATATATCCTGCCGACCAATGAGCACAAAGAGCACTAGACTTATTGCGCTTTCTCTCTCTCCAATCGCTGTTTCCATGAAAAAGCGGTAAAGTTGACTCTAGTAGAAATAAGATTAAAGGTCTAAGTATTTGATATGACCTGGTTCCTACAGTGTTACCTATTTGTGCGAACGTAGAATGGGTATGGCTAAGACAAGAAATCTTGTCTTAACCGGCAATTTCTTGTCTTTTCTTGAAAAAAATGTCAAGAAATAAAACATTTCTTGTGTAAAAGAGTAAAGCAATTTAAAATACTAATACTTTATTTTTAAAATTTTTAGAGCGGTTACTATAAATAAAAGATAAAACGATAGTTAAATAAAATTTACCTATTCTACTTATTTATCTCCTAATTTACTTTAAATACTGTGACTCACAGTGTTGTTTCATATACAGGGCGATTCAAATTCGATGCTCACCATTGGGATCTCCGAAACCATAAGAGACACTAGGTTGATTAAACTAAGACAAAGTCAAGAAAGGACATGGCACTACTCACATGTATATTGTTTTTTCATTTTCGGACATGTAATTTCTTTGGGCGAGAGAAGTAATCTTTAAAGGATTTATTTCTAGCTATACAGGCTGTGCCGGACCTAAATGTTTACATGCAAAAAATCCTAAAAGTTGTGGTTAGAGATCCTAATGATTTTTTGGCAGTTTTTCTAACTATACAAGGTGAGCCCGAAAAATAAATCCAATAGTTAAATGCAAAAAATCCTAAATTATGTATGTTTTAATTTTTGGTGCGTCATTTCTTAGGGCGAGGTAAGCAACTTTGTAAAGTGGGAGTGTAACTTTTAGAATTTTTTGCATGTTACTTTTAAGTCTGTGTTTCGGATCATCCTTTGTAATTAGAATTTAATATTTTACTTAGTTGTTGTTTCTGTCTAAGGAATAACTTAGCAAAAAATCACATATTTCTAGCAACTTTTAAGCTAGAAAAAATGTTCCTTTTAAAGAGTGCTTTCTTGTGCCAAGGAATATTAACATATACAGAAAAAGGCAAAATCTGTCGGTGTGGGAATTGACTTAAGTAGTTTCATGTCCTTTGGCAGTGAGTAAAATGCTGCGGAGAATATCAGAAAATTCCAATTACTATTGAAACATGGGGAAAAAAGCAATTAATTCATTTTTTATGGCAATTTTGTTGTTACGTAACTTTTACAGAAATAGGTGGTCTCTCTAAGCGCAAGAATCTCGTTCACCTAAACCATTTACCCTTTAAATTTTCCGTAATACACTCTATACAATCTTAAGTTAAAAGTGGGTCGCCCTGTATGTTCTGACAAATAAAAATTGACAATTCTGTAGGTTAGGTTAGTTTAGGTTTAAAATGAGTGGACTTTTTACGTCCTCCACTGCGACCGCTCGGTCTATTGTGGCTCACACCTTTTTATATTTTTTCCAATATTATCAGACTTTTAATTAATCCCATATGAAATTGGGAGAAAGTTCTTACATCTCCTCTTACTCGTGTCGCTACCGGACACGAACACAATATGTGTTCTGGTGTCCCTGTCTTCTGGAAAGTATGACGAGCAGACGATTAGATCCGTCATGCCCTCCTCTCCCGGTTTAGTGACGTGGGTAGCTACCAGGCCCTTGTTACAGGAACCAGATGATCCTTCTGAGTCTGTATCTCTGGCCTTTCCCTATGAAAACGTCCTATCCGCTTTCTGTTTAAAGCCAGGGAACCCTTTTCTCTACAAAAGCGGTTCTGTCCGCCTTCTGCTTGGAGTCACGGATCCCTTCCTAAACACCAGTTTGTTCGGGATGGATTAGCCCTTCCCCGTAAAACAGGCGCCTGTGACTTTAGGGGCACCTTTCGAAACGGATTTACTCGTTTCGGACAATTCTGTAAGTTCATTCAACCAGATATTTAAAAAAAGAAAATATATTAAAAACCGTCGAAAAATTTTAAGATTTTTAAAAAAATTTGTCATAAGGTCTTGATCTTAACATACAGTTTCTTGTTTTGAAATAAGAAAAAATTCTTAATATAAGACAAGATTATAAATATTTTTAAAAATTGTTCACCCCGAATATAAACTAACGGCAGTGAAGACGCACCTAAAATTACTTTGATTTAATTTATTTGGTCTATACTTATGTTTACCTAATCTTGTACATTAGAGTGGACTTACGGGTACATTAAACATTTCTTAACAATTCAGATCCACCAAATTCCGAAATAGTATTTTGTAGCCGTAAAGCTTATTATTTGAAAAAAAACTAATTTGTAGACTGACTCCAAATAAAGATATTGTTTAATCAACCATTTTCGCATTTTTGCAAAAAAAGGTTTTTTCTTGGAGTACTTGGAGTATTCCATTAATAGGCAAAGAAAGATATATTATTGAAGTCAAAAATTCAGTTTATTTTTATTGTAAAAATTCAGCTAGATTATGTTTAAATTGTCAAATCAAGGTATAAAAATAAATCGATTTAATAAAGTACATTATACATTTAATGTCCGACTGGTATATTATTTGACAAATAATAATAGTATGTCAAAGTCAGTTAAATACGAAATATTACCCTAGGGCGTTATTTAAAAAAAATAACGCCCTAGGGCCTACAAATTTACCAATAAATAAACAATAAATTATCTTCATTTAAGCATTTATGACGAAAATACAAACATACTTACACAATATACTTATCATAATAAAAATTATTTTTTAATTTAATTTTTTATCTTTAGGAACTGTTGCAAAGAAATCAACTTTTCATTACTTCTTATCTTCTTATGAACTATTAATTCTTTATGTAACATTGAAAACTTTGTCCAAAGGGAATTTAGAGAATATGATTCTGACAAATCTTGAAAATAAGCCATCAAAACGGTTTCGTCCACACGGTCCACGCAGTGTTCCGTCAGCCAGGCCTCAAAAGCAGCTTCCACTAAAATATCTTGGGGGAGATGGGTATTTTCCACTAGACATTTTTATGCCTCAATCGCAAAATTATTTTTTATGTGCTGTCTTATTGACAAATAACTTACAACCATGGTTACCACAATTACGTTTCGACAATTTTTTCAGGTAAATGCTAGTACTTGATTTGGTTTAAACTAATACATTCAAAAGTCATTCAAATTTTTCTCATATAAAAAATATTTAGTCGGACATTAAACGTTGAAGGCACCACGGGTATTAAGGACAATAACGCTTTCGGTCAACGTATATCCCTCGGGCCAAAGGCCCTCGGAATATAAACTAACGGCAGTGAAGACACACCATCGACCTCAAGCGTTATTATCCTTATAATACCCTTGATACCTTAATAACTAAAATCTTTGTATAATCGATTTTAATTTGTTTAATTACGTTTAGCACTAAAAGGAGGCTATAAAAATATTTTATTATTGATATAACACTTCGCTGTAAAAATATCGTTACGTCGTTTATAAATCCATTAGTTGTTAAAAAGCTGGAATAAAACCCTTTTTACTGACAGTTTCAAAAACTCAATATTTAAAATAAACTGGAAAAATGAGTTTTAATCGAAAAAAGCCAATATACGCTAATTACCAAGTTTGTGAAACTAATTGCACTAACTCCCTATATTCCTATCATGATGGCGTGATGATTTTATGCTTGAAATTTCCAGTTTTGACGTACGCACGATGAAAAAATGGCTGAATGGAAAGTCACCCTGGGGATCCTATGTTGACTTTAAAATTGGCATCTATCGAGGGAAAAAATCAAAAAACGCAAACAAAATGAGATTATTGGTCGAAAATTTGCCGCAATATTGAAATTTATTTTGACGAGCGATTAGATAGAAAATTTTGATAATAAACGCAAACAAAATCAGATTTTTGGTCGAAAATTCGCTGCAATATTAATTTTTTTTCGAAGAGCAATTATACAGAAAATTTTTAGAGTAATACTGATCTTTCTTTCGCTAGAGTTGCTGACCTTAAGTTAGGTAAATCTAAGATTCCTAAGCTTAACCTTACCTTTAGGTCTCCTACTACTACTACTGAATTTACGATTTACATTCTGCCAGTTTTTATATTAAGTTATTTATTTTTTACTAAACAAATGATTAATTTTGTTCCTGTATAGTATATTTGTTTGATTTTATCAGCACACTGTGTCTGTAAAGCTCCAATTTATATCTGAAACTTTAGTTTCTTTATTCTTACCTATTTTAGATCTACTAAACTAACTAGAATATAAAGATGTAATAAAAAGCGACATTTTAAAATATCGATGTCGAAAAATAGAAGACGAAGGATTTTGGGAAGCTTCCCCCTAAATGAGAAGAATGGACTGGACTTAGAAGTATTAAAATTGGTATGTAGGCTATTTAGTATGATTAAAAATAATGTTTTAAAATTTTTGAAATTACATCTCTGGGTGGGTTATAATGGGGATAAAAGTTTTATAAAAAAAATGTTATTTTGTTGCTAAGAAAGGATTTTAGAAAACTTTCCCTAAATAGATGGAATGAGGGGAAAGGTGAATGTTTGTATGGAACTGCATTCATATTACAAAATAATAACAAATGAAATACGATAAAATAAAAATTGCTCAAGCGTAGTGTGTGACGGAAGACCGTGATGTAAAAACTCCAGTTTTGCGAGAAAATAATAGCTTTACTACTGGACAGGAACTAAACACAGAATATTGTTTTCTAATGAATCGACATTTACTTTAAATGGCAAGGTAAACCGACAGAATTGTCATTTTATCCCAACGGACACACTTAAAGGCTACAAAAAGTCCATATTTGGGCAGGAATTGTTCGTGATCGAGTTATAGAAGACGACCTGAATAAAGCGAGATATCTGGAATATTTGGAAGAAGAACTAGTTCCCAAAAAAAATTTGGCTGTTTTGTTTCCAGATAACCAAGCTGATCTCCCAAACGGAAACGTCTGGTTTCAACAAAATTGTGCCGCTCACCATTTTGTAAGGTATGTTCGTAATTTTCTGTTTTTTCTTTTTTTTTTAAATCTTGGGACAGTCCACGAAGGCTGATGCCCAAGTACTAACGTACCGTGAGTGTTTTAAATGTGGTGAGAGGGAGTTTGTTCACACGGGACTTAAATATTTGGAGATTGGGAGAAGGAAAAACTTCTGCGGGCAGCAGGTTCCATAGTCTTGACACTCTAGGGATGAAGGATCGAAGAACGCGGAAAGTTCGGGGCCTCTCTAACTGAACTGTAAAAGGATGCATAAACGTTGCACTACGTGTTGCTCTGTTGGAAGCTGCCAGAGAAGGAATTACATTGGCCAACTCCTCAGAGCAGAAGCCGTGAAAGGACCTATAGAAGAGCGACAGATCCCCTACAGCTCGACGGTGAGCAAGAAGAGAAGTCTTTCTGTGAGCGTTGGATCATTAATAAGACAAACGGCTCTTCTTTGAATGAAGTCCAGAATGCTAAGTGTTGTAGGGGACGCCATTCCCCAGACATAAGAACAATATTCTAAAGAGGGTCTGATTTGGGATACATACAGAGTGTACAGATTGGAAGAAGAGAAATATTTTCTGGCCCAAAAGAGGAATCCAAGCTTTTTTGAAGCTGCCGAGGCTATGGATGTAATGCGTTTGTGTCAGTTGAGGTTATTCTCAAAAGTAACGCCGACAAGATTAAACGACACTTTGTTCTGCAGAACTTGGCCGCTCGTATGTAAGGGATGAGCATCGGCAGACTTTTTTCACGACAGCGAACATGACTGTGTTTTTGAGGCATTAAACTAAACAAGATTTTTTGCGCCCCAATCCAAGATATGTTTGAGGTCTTGTAAGAGAGAAATCCGCATTGACCTACGCTTGGTTTCCCAATCGGGCTTATTGACTGGCTTAAGAAATTGAATGTTAGAGTGGAGGGTACTATCGTCAGCAAAACTATGAATGGGATTGATTGTGGAAGAAAGAAGATCGTTAATATGTAGAAGAAACAGCGTGGGTGCCAGCACTGAGCCCTGGGGCACCCCAGCATTAATTTGGTAGAAGCTGGAAGAATGACCATCTACAGTAACTAATATACGTCAATTAGAAAGGACACTGGAAAGCCAAGAGCAAAGCTTAGGTGGGAGACCATAAGAAGAAGTTTGTTAAGAAGCCCATCACCTGATCGAAAACTTTGGATATGTCAAGAGCAACGATCTGGGATTCACCAAGAAACTCAAGGGACTTGTTCCAGTTATGTGTGACAAAGGAAAGAATATCAGCTGTGGATCTACTGTGATGGAATCCGTACTGTCTATCATGTAAGATCTTATGTTTTTCCGGATATTTTAAGATTTGGGAATTAATGAATTTTTCCATTCCTTTGCAAACAACAGAAAGAAGAGATATAGGTCTATCTATAGTTAGAAGGGAGAGTTTTG
Source organism: Listronotus oregonensis (assembly GCA_019359885.1). Classification (NCBI taxonomy): domain Eukaryota; kingdom Metazoa; phylum Arthropoda; class Insecta; order Coleoptera; family Curculionidae; genus Listronotus; species Listronotus oregonensis. The sequence continues at coordinate 9,120 of JAHBCN010007733.1, read as the reverse complement.
GATCCTTTTTTGTGGACAGGTTGCACACGTGCAGATTTCCAACTCTCCGGGAAAATGCCCGTGTCGTAAGAGATTCGAAAGAGGCGAGTTAGGATGGGTGCAAGCTCGGGAGCACATTTTTTTAAGACGATTGCTGGTATGCCATTCAGCCCAGACGATTTTTTAGTTTTAAGAGATGAAAAAATACGCTTGATCTGTTTGACTTTAAAAATTATATCGGACATTTTATGAGAAACAGCGACCACTGAAGAGGAAGATTAATAGGCAAATAGTTCGGCTTGTCCTTTGGAGGTAGAGACAATTCCATCTTCAGAGATTAGGGGTGGAAAAGAATTTGTGCAGAAGTTTTGACTAATATTTTTGGCAAAGGACCAGAACGCTTTACTATCATTTGAACAAAAAAGAACTTTTATTCGATTGTTGAAATGGTCTTTTGCTTCTTAGATGGTCTAATTATACTGATTTCTTGCTTCGATGCTAGCCTGTCGATTTTTGCGACTAGGGTTTTGGAGAAACTTTTTGTGGGCTTGAATTTTTAAAAGTCTAGCTTTGTCACAGGATTTAGAAAACCATGGTTTGTGATTTGAAGTTATGGGGTTCTTTTTAGTGTGGGGAATATAGGTCTTAATGCCTAGTTGAATTGTTTCGGTAATTTGTTTACATATTTCGGAAGGATCGTGAGTAGAAAAGCGGGTAGGATCCTGGCTGGCAAAGAAATCTCTCAGACCATCCCAGTCGGCCGAGTTGTAGTGCCAGGCGGTTCGTGGTAGCATGCGTTCAGTTGTCTCAAAATGTGTGGAGTATGATACGGTGGCCAAACCATGGTTAGAGCGACCAAGGGGAGCAGTTACTGATGCTTGATAGAGTTCGGGGGTAAAAGTAAGAAAGGGGTCTAGGGGGTAAGAATTATGGGTGGGAACCCTAGGAAAGTAGGTAGGTTCCATAATTAGATTGGTGAGCGAGTTGCTGGTTGCGAAATTTTCTGCTTCTCTGTCTTGTGAATCAGTCTTTGTAGAGCCTAGCCAATTCTTATTATGAACATTAAAATCCCCGAGGACGATTACTTCGGCCATTGGAAACAATGCAGTATTTCCTGAAAATGGATCTGTACCAGGGGGGTATTGTTAATGGGGGTACTTAAAAAGCAAAGTTTCTAAGACGAAGCCAGACAATGTTAAGGAGTTGAAAGTACGAATAACACATAAACCTAAGCTAATTTCGCTAAAATTTATTCAAATTGTTTCAGTAACGTTTAGGATACTTATTTCCAATTAGTGCATGGACAACACTTTAAGCCTGTATTAAAGAAACATAATTAATGTTTATAAAATGTTGATAATTATTTAAGTAAAATTTTGTTCTATACTGATATTTTGGGTATAATTTTTTTAGATACCCTATTATGTAACGATCCCATAAAAAGAATCGATATTTTTTAGTATATCGCTTATCCCTACTATAATATTTTGGAATCCAATTTAAAATATTGCAGCATCTGTTTCAATGGCAGCGAGCGAAATGGCGCAATATACACGCAGTTTTTTTTAGCTCTTTTTATGTTTAATCAAAACAGAACTTTAAAAATAAACAGACGAGCCGACTCGGCAGGTCGAGGAGGACTTCAAAGAACGCAAAACAGCGCAGTCAATTAAATAACTGAAGAGAGACATACGAGATTTCGTAAACGCGTTGACATCGCGCTAATTTAATTTATAAACAGGTTTCGTCTTTGTGAGCATTTTTGGCTTTTTCAAAAACAACTAATTGAAAAGTCCCAAAGGGTTTGGCATAACTTACTTTCTAACCGACTTCAAAAAAGGAGGCGGTACGTGTTTATGTAGTGTGTCCGAAATTGGTAGGGAATATATTGGAATCTTGGAAACTTAGAAAGATGGTCACATGGAAAAAAATAATTTTAACGTTTTTTAATATAAAAAGAAAATATAAAATTGTTAAACATCAAGTTAAACCAAAAAAAACGTTTTTTTAATGTGCTAAAATAGACCAAGTCTGTAAAAAACAAGGGTTGAGAAATCGGCGAGGGTCAAAAAAAGTAAAAGCTTACCATAATTTAGACCGTTTGTTTGTTTTAGGATCATACAATATTTTACAAATTTAAAATTTGTATTAAAGTACAAAAAGTGTCAACTCGAGTTAATAAACAAGTTTAACGAGAAGTTAAATTTTTACATAAACAGTATTTATATTTTATTTGTAAAATCTGGAACTGTCACCAAGGCTGATGTTTTAATGCTAACTACCGTGGATGTCTTGAGTTGGTAGGAGTTTATTTACCTAAATTTTGGAAATTTGGAGAAAAAAACCTACGGTAGTAGGCATTCCAGTCTGGACACTAGGATACGAAAAGAAAGTGGGAAGTTCGGTTAAGTTGGACTATAAAACGTTACATAAGTGGCATCTACGTTGCTCTGTTAAAAGAATTTAACTTGCTAATCCTCAAGCACGAGCAACGAAATATGTTGACATTCTAGTTGCTATTAACATAACAGAGACGTGCAGAGATAATAAAACAATCATTATACATATTGTAGTTAAAAATTTATGGCCAAATTTCGGTTTATATTTGTATTTTGTAAACTAATGCAACCAAAATGTCTTTATTATGTTCAAACCGAATGATTTTTCTATTTTTATTTAATAAAGAGCTTACGGCCTTATTGAGAACATTAACTGATGCTTTACGCACTGAAAGCGAAGTACAGTTATTGTACATTTTAACTAGCAAGAACATTTTAACCACCCTACATCTCTTAATCGCACCCCAAAAAGCCGTTCTAAATCGGTTTACTTCTAATTACAGACCAAATTTACCCGTCTAAACATGACATCGCAGGTATAAATATCTTTGAAGCCCTAAATAGGATCACTCACCCCAAAAACACCTTTAGTATTGTCAAAGACCTTTAAACCTTAAATCCCCGTGTGGATTATTCAAAATACCTCCTTCTCCTAGTTCTCAAGTGGGTTAGACAAGGACAAGTAGCTACTTCGATCGACCCGAGACTACGTACTGACCCCAAAGGAAATCGTAGGTAATTAATCTAAAAAGGGCAGGGATGCTGAAAGTGTGTTCGGATATCGTTTTTAACAGACCATAAATATTTTGAAGGAAGTTATGTCTCCTGCACGTGTAAAATGTCAGGCAAGACTTAATGACTTTTTTATAATGATAGAATTTGTTGGTTCCGTTATTATTTTTCAAAAAGGCCCAGACTCTATAAGACTTTACATAAAATAATGTACAGTGTGAAACAAATTTGATGTTCACCAATGGATTTGTTTAAATAGTAAATGGATTTGCAAGACAAAACCATACATTCTCTAGTCATTTTGTTGCAATATTATAAGTAACAAACAATATACACAAAATTATAGTCACAATTTAATAAAAACTAATCACTAAAATAAGAAGGTTTTTATCAATACAAAAAAACTTCTGCAACCACAAAATAAAATAACACAAAGCAAAACAATCGAAATTAATACGGCGCAAACGACAACATAACATGTAATTCGCTTGGAAGGGTTGATGAGACCACGACGGTACACAGTGGATGTGGTTGTATACGCGCCTCGCCGTCGCACAGTAAACGGTACTACGGCTCTGATAAAAGAATAATGAGTTGCTTACCTGCACACTAATTTATCAGTGTGTAAGTAGGCAACACATATATTTCGTGGAATTTTGTTACTGCGCAGAATCGCGGAGGCCACTCATGACAGTTGACTTTTAACTGTCATGAGAATTTTTAGCTGCCTAATCTTCAAAATACATAAAACGTTAAAAAAAGTGGCGTACATTTTTTTCCAATTATTTTCGATAAGATGTCCCTTGACATGCCAATAGACTTAAAAATTTTAATTAAATTAGGCCTAAATTAATTCCTAATTAATAGAAATAACACAAATTTTAAGAAAATCGGCTGCAGGGTATTTAAAATAAAATTACAAAAAATTTTTTTTAAGTTTAACACCCTGTTTCTTAGAAACTATGCATTTTCGGACCCATATTTATAGAAACCTTTTTTAATATTTTTCAATGAGAAATCACCTCCTGTAATTTGACTGTGCATTTTTTAAACACCTTGTATACAAAACATGTAAAGGTGATCGTATATTTCTCTGAAAATAGACTTCAAGAAAAAATATTAAGATAATTAAAACTGTTTTATATTTTTCATTGCCTGTTTACAGTCCCAGTTTCGTTAAATAAACCTAAAGTCCCGTAATAGATATTAATAGCACCTTTACGAAGTCTTATAAAACCCCCTTGTTTTGAAATTTGGTCGTGTTTACTGTTATTTATTACAGCATGTTGGCCTGTCGGAAAATATATTGACTTTAACCATTTATTATGATCTTTCCTATTGTAACATGAGGTTTGAAATAGAATTTAAAGTCAATAAGCTCGGTTTATTGGGATTAAAATATATCAAAACAATTAAATCCTCTAATATTACGAGGGGGCTCAAATATGAGCCCAAATTTTATTCTCAAAACCAATTGGATGGTTCCACCAACTGCGCAACCATGATCTGGGCTCTGGGTATCTCTTTTAGGTAATGTGATAAATTTAAAATTTGACACAGCTGTTTATGCATAAGCAATCTTAAATAAGTAAAATTTTTACTCCAATAATCAATAGCAACAAAGTTGCCTCAGGCCACCTTTTGTTTCGCGTATTTTGTATTTACAACTTTTTTTTGAGAATCCACGCTGGGGATTTTTCTGGTGCTTTTTTTCCGGCGCTCATCGTGCATCGTCCAGTGCTTGAGTTAATTTTTTAGTTTGTTTTCTTTAAAATCATTTTAATGCAGATATCAATAATTCTTAAATCAAGGATGAAATAAAACATCTTAAGAGCTTGTTTTCTGCAAATTCGCAGGTCACTGTAGTTACCCTATTTAATTTTTTTAATGAAATTAACAAATTAAAATTGGATACCTTGTTTCCAAATATAGGTATAGCTTTTAGGTTATTTTGTACTTTCCCTGTAGCCCATGCAGAATAATTTTTTATTCACCATTCTAGAATAAAAAATATCTTATGATCTTTAATGGCTCAGGTAAGGGGTTGTGTGTTTTAGGGGCGTTGCCGCATTATTTTAAATGATTTGACCTTGAACCCCTATTTTTTTTTCTTGAGTCATATCTTTTTTTTTATTTCACCATTAAGCAAGCAGTTCATGTTTCCGTTTCGAAATATTTAGATTTAAAAAATTAAGTGATATTTTGCAAAGGCTTTAAGCACAATACGGTAAATCCACCTTATCAAAATCCTAGGTTATTGGTGTAAGAAGTTTAGGGAGGGCTCTACAACAGTCAAAAATGTGCTGCAGGCAAGATGTTCTAAAACTTCGACAACCAAAACCAACATTAATCTGATTAACGACCTTATTTTTGCCAATAGAAGAATTCCGGTTTCTAAAATGTCACATAAATTACAAATTAGTGCTGGTAACGTCGAGAAAATTACTTATTCCCATTTGCATTACCAAAAGGTGTGTGCAAGATAAGTATACAGATTGCTGACTATGTGTGTGTCTGCTGTGGTTGTGTCTCTACTGAGATTCTTAGACGATTCCTGACCTAACTTTAATGAAGCCTAGATTTATCATTTTACTTTTCACTAAAAAGATTAAGTTAGAGTGGTGACTGTCAATCACATGTTTTGCAAAATTTTACAAAGCAATATAAAATGTGCTTCTGATCTTGCACCCATATTAACTCGCCTCTTTCAAATTCATTCAATTCATCAGACAAAGGCATTTTTGTAGAGCTGGAAAGCTACACGTGTGCAACCTATCTCCAAGAAAGGATCTAAAACTTTCACCTTTACTTATAGACCTAAATCTCTTCTTTCTGTTGTTTGCAAGATAATGAAAAAATTGTCAAATTTTAAAGTATTTAAAAAAACCCAAAATAATACATGACAGACAGCACGGATTTTGTCGCAATAGAATCCACAGCAAATCTTTTTTTTCCTTTCTTTGTCTTCCCCATCTAGAACAAGACCCTTCAGTGCCTTGGTAGATCCCATATTCTTGCTCTTGATACATCCAAGGCTTTGGCAAGCATAATGCGCTCCTTAGCAAACTTCCTTCCTGCGGTCTTAAACCTAAACTTTGTTCCTGGCTCTCCAGTTACCTTTCTTATAGTCATATATTAGTTACAGTAGATAGTCACTTTTCTAGTTTTTACCAAGGTAATACTGGGATGTTCATGTTTCAGTACTGAAAACTGTCACCAGCTCTATTTCTTCTTCACATTAACGTCCTCCTCTCTTCCATGATCCTTCTCATTCGTAGTTTTACTGACGATAGTACCCCTTTATATTCATTTTTTTAAACCGTTCCCTAAGCCTGATTAAGATAACAAACCTATGTTAATGCAGATATCTCTTCCGCAGGACCTTAAATTCATAATGGATTGGGGCGTCAAAATCTGTTCTTCGACGCAAAAAAAATCTGTCAACTGACCTATTTTATATCTATGAGCGGGCAGATTTTGCAGAACAAAAAGTCATCTAACTTTGTCAGCGTCACCTTTGAAAATAACCGGAAAATTCTGGGGGTGCCATGCTCAATGTTTACTAAGAAGTCCTAAAATCGTTAAAATAACAAGGATTCGGCGCCCTCTTAAATGGCAAATGGGGGGCGTCCCCCCGCGCGCCACGGTCGAGGTCTTAAAAAATCTTTCTCAAGTCTTTTGAGGGGGGAGGGCAAATGCCCCCTTGCTACGCCACTGACCTGAATTAGCGTAATTACATTATATTCATAGCATAGCCAGAAAGTATTTTTCCTTTCTAACCTGTATACTGTGTGTCAATCCCAAATCAGACCGTCTCTGAGATATAGTTTTGATGTCTGGAGAATGGCGTCTTTCAAAACTTCTAGCATTTTTGATTTTATCAAAAAAAAAGTCCCTCGCCATATTAATGATCCCACACAGAAAGCTTTTCCCTTCTTGGCCACAGACGAGCCGTACGAAATGTATCACTCCTTTATAGGTAAATATGTTCTATAGTTTTGTGGCGAATTCATGTTTCAGTTTGTTTTATTTGGGATACTCGCCTTACTACTTTTTGGAAAATGGGACCTCTTCGGTCCAGGTCCCGGGATATACGAGCTGACCCTGTCCAGCCCTATTGACCCCTTTGAACTTGCAGATCGCCTGAAACAAAAGAAAGAAAATCCCAAAAATCACAAATATTTATCTACATTTCGGTGGCAAGTCGGCCACCGTTGTCAAGATAGAAACTAAAACAAAAAATTAAACTAAATTTTAAGTAATTTTTTACCTAAAAACTTAGAAAATTCTGATAGCTTTTTTACTTTTTTATGACGTTTTGTCATAAATGACACTAGGTTATTTGACTGGTATATGTATAGTATTCAAAAAGACAAAAAAGGTGGGTGGTATGGTGTGTTAATTGATTTTCAGTTTACCTGAGTTTACTTCAGCATCAAGCATAGGTTACAATATATTATTTAAACTAACAGATATTGATGCTACACATTTATCTTTATTTAATAAAATAAATGCACTTTCCTTTATTTTACGTTTTTTTGAACAAGTTTCCTTTGCTAAAATGCTAGAAGCATTCCAGTTTATTATGTGGTTATTATCAAATGCGGTTGACAGATTTTTGCTTTGTGGAATTCTGTGTTTCTCATATATGTTCTATGTTCTTTTATGCGTTTGGCTAATGGTCTGGAACTTTCACCTATATAAAATTTATTACATTCTCAAGGGATCTTATAAATAACATTTTGTTTATTCGTTTATATTGTATGGTTTTGTTTTTGTTACTTGGGATCTAATGGTTTTTTGTGTTATAAAGATAGTGCGAATATTAAATTTATTACCTATTCGTTGAATTTTATTTGATAAACCAGAAATATATGGTAAAAATAGATTTGTAATAGCTCTATTTTGATTTTGTTTTAAATTTGGTTGTTCAAATTTTAGAAAGCATTTGTTTATAAAATCAAGAGGATAATTATTTTAAACTGAAATATCTTTTAAAAATTCTTTTTATTTTTTTTTTGTTTTGATCAAAACAAATTATTTTAATTCTATCGAAAATACTTTTTACAACTCCTTTTTTTACCATTATTGGGTGATTAGAGTTAAAATTTAAGTATCTTTTTGTATTTTTACGGCTTCTGCCTGTTAATAATCTACCTCTTACTTTACTTAAGACACCCGTCGTACGTTAGTACTAAGGCTTTAAACCTTCCTGGATACGTATTAGTATTGTCTTCTATGACACCACCCAATATTCTTGGCGTTATCGTGACGATGTTGTTTGTGTCAGTTTGCAGTTTAGCATCACCATTTAAAAAATCAACTGGCTATGGTTTAAAAAAAAGAAAGATAATTTTGCAAATTTTGAAATTTGACGATAAAATTTAATCAAATTCTTAAATAAAAAAACAAATGGAGAATTTGCATTTAAAATTTCAATTTTTTCCTGGACCAAAAAAAAAAAAAAAAAGCAAATTCCAAAATATATAAGTGCGAACACTAATTTTATATGAAAAGCAATAAAACAAAATTTGCAACACAGATTTATTTTAAGACCAATTACAAAAAGTTGAAGCTGTCTGAAGAAAAAGAATTATGGTGTCTGGTACAAAATTCGAGAGCTGTAACTGTGAAATGAGGTAACGTGATATATCGTGCAAATTTGCCATGTACATATACTGGTAAGGGTCGCAATAATAAAATTTGGCATGCCACTTTGACGTGAAATGTGTAGTGAACATACTGTTAACACTTTATTTTGTAGCTTATTTCAAAGTCAGTTAAATATTCTTTATTTATTTATCAATTTATGGAGTACAGAGGAGGTTCTATACAGACAAAATGATTTAAAAAATATTACTGATCAGAGATTCCTTGGTCAAAAATAAGACAAAAATGTTATTTAAACAAAGCTTCCAAGCAGCTCCGTTTTAAGATACAGGGTGTGAAAAAAACAATTTCGGAATTGGAATTATTTCATTATTTTCAAATTGGATTTTTCGATTTGAATGAAACCTGGTACGATTAAAACATTGATCTAAATACCCTTCCCGATGACACAAATTTGTTA